>BFEA01000597.1:913434-925857 GCA_003427395.1 Chara braunii | reverse complement strand
AGAAGAAGAAGAAGAAGAAGAAGAAGAAGAAGAAGAAGAAGAAGAAGAAGAGATGGGGAGGAGGAGGATGAGAGAAGAAGAAGCAGAAGAACGAGCGGAGGAGGAGGAGGAGGAGGGAAGAAGAAGAAGAAGAAGAAGAAGAAGAAGACCGGCACTCCACGTCGACGGGCGGCAGGGGATGTCGGCAGGCAGGAGCACCACGATCGACGACGCTGGTGACGGGCGACGGGCGACGAGATGGCGACGAGGGGCAGCAGCATGAACGCAGGCGGCTGGAGCAGCTATCGAGGTCACGTTTGGACAGCCAATGCAGGCCGCCCCAGCCAGTCGCTAGTTCAAACGGGGCCTCCGTTTCCCTCCAAAAATGAACGGCCCTCTGGCCGTCGATCATGGATGATCGACAGCCAGAGGGCCATCCCAAATTCAAAAAAAAAAAACAGGCCCGACGCGCCGTTTTCTCGGCGTGGTCGGACCCGGTAGGCCCTGGGGAGGCCAAAACCACCCAATGTGGGGTCAGAAACCCCCCGCCAACAAGGTGTGCTGGGGGTGCCCGGCCCCCAACTGGGCCCCCCGCCCGGCCAGGCAGCCCGGGACCTCCCCCGGGCGGGCGTCGGTCGGCCGGGCGGCCCAGATCTGTACTCAGGTATCTTTCCATTTGTCTTTTATTTTTGTTTCCAAAATTTTCGACCGTTTCTCGATTTGTGTCATCCTTGTGCCACATACCTCACCAAAAGCAGAAAACAGTTCAAAACACAGAAATTAGGACACGGTGTATCTTCTTCATTTGTTTTTTCCTGAGTCTCCGTATCTGTCAGTTTTCTGTATGGTAGATTCATTCTCGTTTTGGACATTGACTGTCGGAGTGAGGCCTTGACTTCGGCCACACCACACCACTCACCACTGTCGGAGTGAGGCCTTGACTTCGGCCACACCACACCACTCACCAAATCTGCCCCTTTAGACTTATGACTGCATGCCGTGCTGTCCAACCAGCCCTTGCCTACCGACGCTGTACCGGCCGTAGGCCGAATGGCCCAGGGGCGGTACTTGGTTCAAATAGTACAGATGAGCAGTAACAGGGGGACGAACTGGCGGTTTAAGTCGACAGAAAAGGAACCATGGAAAGCACAGTGGACGAACATACTCACCACTGGCCTTCTCTTCGTTCAATGAAGATGCCCAGGGCATAGTTGACAGCAAACAGCCTTGAATGCCTGATTTGGCACTCGCTAGTAGCGTCGCCGCCGCATTTGTTTCAAAGCAATTGCCACCTTCTGACTGAGCACCAGATCTTGAAACCTGAGGGCTACAGACACAATGTGGCACATATTCAAAACAAGAAACAAATACATAGCACATACTTTGAAGTTTGAACTCAATTGACACTGCAAAGCATACTGTAACTGAATACAAGCAGTTAATCAAGCTGAGTAGGGCTGACTGGCATGTCCAACCTTTTTTGAAGTTTTTTCAAAATATTATCATACCACATGAGCCAGTGCACAAAAAAGAAGAGAAGTTAAATGATACAATATTGCAGATTCAAGTTGTTAGGGCAAATTTTCATTTGCAATGAACCCAGATCGTGAAGACGCTTGTCAATAATGCAAGCCCAGATGAATATCAACCTGCTGATGATTATCAATAATCGTAATCGTATCCAGATAGAATGAGATGGGAGAATCATACACAGACGAAGGAGAGAGGAGGGAGATTAGACTTAGGAATAAAAGACAAATGCCCACTTCTGCTTCGGGCGACTGAATGCCCTACTGAGTTTCCCGCTTGCTACTAAGTCTGTGTGTGCACGCTTGCTGGACTGCATATCTGTCTGAGTGCTGATTGGCTTGAGTGCGTGTGTGGCCGTGCCTGGCTGAGGGCTGGTTGGCTTGAATGTGTGTGTGGCCCGCAAGGGCACTTGCTCGTTCATTTGGCCCTCAGGGCCGGTACTTACCTGTGGCCGTGAGGGATTGCAGCAGGAAAAACACTCAAGTAGCGGGTAGGCCGGTACCGCACCCTGAAGGGGTAGATGTGCGGGTACTGGAGGCCGAGCAGAAGAAGACAAAAGTGGCATTCTTAGAGGCCCAGTAGTTGTAAGTTAGGTCTAGGCGGATACCAGTCCAACCAGTCTGGGTCTAGGGCCTGTACGGGCAATATCAGAGTCTGCAATGATGTTTCCCTCCGAAAGGGAGGAGGTACAGGTTGCTTGGAAGGCCGAGCGGCCTGGAAGTCACCGCCCGAAGAAGCAAGCAGGCCGCTATATCTCCCAGCTGGGCGAAGAGCCCGGCCTCTTTTTCGGTGTGCAAGTTTGGTGACACACTGGTTGGAGCACCAGTTGGAGCAGCGCTATCCAAGAGCAGTGCTGCTGGGGGAAGGAGAAGGACACGGAGGAGGAAGAAGGACAGGAAGGGGGAGGAGCACCAGGAGTACTTACCTGCCTATGGTGGCAGCCATCTTCATCACCTTGGTGGGCGCTGCAGCAGGGAGTCCCCAACTGGGGGAGCTACACCAAGAAGCTTTGAGGCAGGGTCGGGCATGGCGGCCTGAGCTAGAGAAGCCATAGCTGCTTTGCGTTGTCCTTTGGGCATCTGGGCAAGGCCTAGTAGTCCGCCATAGCCCCGGCCTATGAGAGTGAAGAATGGGAGGGGCGGCCATGGCTATGGTGCACCTCAAGTGATACCTGCAGTAGAAGAGGAACTCGAACATTGATTCTGGATCAGCATTCAACATTGTATTATTATTTCTTGTATGAATAAGAGAAGGGGGAGATAAGGAGGAGGAGATTGTTGGGCGAAGAAGAAGAGCCTTGTCATTTGTCTATGCTGGTGTACATCATCTTCTTCTTCTTCTTCTTCTTCTAATCCTCTCTCTCCTCTCAAGTTCATTCATTTCTTTCTGCAATTGGACGGCATTGTCCTATCTGATGGATGTGTATCTCGACATTGGCCAGGATCATAACATTGGTATCGGAGCGGATTCTACTTGCTGGTGAGAGTTGACTTTGCTGCCCTAACCCTAACCTAAGTGGTTGAGGGCAACACTTAGGGTTAGGGTTGGTTCGTGAAGGGAAGAGCGGCAGCGTGGTTGAGGGAAGCTGCCCCCACCTGGTTAGGTCACGGAGGGTCGACGTTGAACCTAACCAGGTTGCTTGAGAGTGAGATTAGGGTGGCGAGACATTTCGAGGAGACTTCGTGCGGCGATTTGAGAGAGGCGACAGCGAGAGGCACTCGCACCTGGAATCTGATTCAAGGGAGACACTTGGCAACTCAAGGGCTGCCCTCAAGTAGACCAGCTTGAGGGTCAGTGGCCACGTAGCATCTACGGACTGCAAGTTGCTACTTTGTTCTTCAGCATCGACGGGGGATCCGGTGTTGCACTTTGGTGTTGGAGTCAGACCCTCCTAGGAGATAGGACACTAGTGTAGGGGTAGCGTTAGAGGGGTCAGGAGGATCACATGAGAGGGGGCTGAGTTCTATTCATCTCGAAGCTCAAGGCCACTCATGTAAGTGTCGTGCACCTACGGGATGCCCATGTGTGTGTGCATGGTATTGTTTGTCCTGCTGGGGTTACTCTGGGTTTCTTTTCCTACTCCTCTGTGCCTTTGATTGTGTGATTGAATGCATGTGATCTACCTACTCACCTGATGGACGGAAAATGAAGTATCTTGGTCTAAATGCCAAGTCTTTCTACATTGCTTTGTCTTTCATTGCTGAACGGTTGTAGTCTGTAGGTTTTGCCCGAAGTTGAAATTTCGTTTTTTCCAGTACAGTAGAAACTGAACTAAGTCCACGAGGGACTCCTCTTGGTTGGGACCTGGTCGCGACCTACGTGGGACCTCCGGAACCAAGTGGGACCGGGCCCAAACAAGAAGAGCCCTTTGGTCCCAAATCGGTTAGGCATTAGCCCATTGTTTTCTGACTATGTTACAAAGTTCTTTCTTCTTGGTTAGGACACCCACCGCCGAGGGGATCTTGGCTGAGACGTTTCGCATGTCTTTTGGTTGCACTGTCCGTGGCTTGACTCACACCCTGTCACCACTCAATTCTCCATTGTTGCATTTAGTCACTTGTTGTCTGGTTTGTTGTACGGTCACGGAGCTGGTATGCAGTCTTAATCAGACTGGGTCGCTGGATCAGACCTCTCGTGTGAATTTGATTGTTTTTCTTTTGGTTTGTTGCTCTCTAAGTCTGAATGAAATGCCGCTCCGGCTAGGAGTTCTACCTTCTCTTCTTTAAGCTTTTCGGTCTGTTTCTCTGAGTTCATTTCCGATGCCCGTGGAGACTCGCAACCAGAAAAATAGAGAGGGAGAGGAGAGAGAGAGAAAAGGGAGAGGGGGGAAGTGACCGTCTGGAGTGGGTAAGGACTGGGAAAAGGAGTGTTTGTCCAAGTGAAAAGGAGAGTGTACCTCTTGAGAGTCTAATCGATTCTTTTGCTGATTGGCGTCTCTCTTACCAACCTGCCAACACTAACAGTCTGAAAATGGCCCAACTATCCTCAGGACAATGACGGACCCTATTAAATGCAGCCAGCGATACGGAGAAACTATATATGCAAGCACTCCTAGATAGTGCTATAGATAGGGAACAGGAAGCGGAGAAGGAGAGGAAGGAACAGCTGCTGAAAAGTCGGGAGGCCATCTTGGAAATTGTTCCCTCGCTGACCAAAGAGCAGTGTGGGGAACAACTGCAGTCCATACTCACCGCTATCGTCCAATTCCAGAGGCTTGAAGATCATACCACTCAGATCGCTGACGTCTTCGCAAAATTGAAGACACTTCAGGAGGATCTGACTGATATGACCAGCAAGTACCGCGACTTGATGGTAGAGGTTGTTGCGCTGCGACAGGCCCAAGTAACCAACCCTCTTCCTCTACCCCCTGGTTCCGAAGCTGCGATTGAGACTAATCTTGCCCCTCTTACCTTATCTACTTCTGCTGCTTCCTTGAGTGTGATGGCAAACCCCTCTGGACCTGCGGGAGGCGCAGATTCCGCTGCTGCTGTAATCAACAACGAGGCAGGAAACTCTGCAATTGCTGCAGCCCTAAGATCGGAACCAGCAGTTGCTGGTCCCAGCTACGCTGGCCCCATGTGGACCGAAAGGCTGTGCAAATACCGTCTAAGTACGACGGCAAAGAAGACATTGAATCCTGGATCAGCTCCATGAGGGCTTACTTCGAGGTGCTGGGAACTCAGCCAGAGACCCAGCCAGTGATCATGGGAATGAATGTCGAGCCGGTTGTACGGGGCTTCCTAGAAGTCCAAGCTATGAGGGTTGTGGTTCCAAAGATTGAACTGACAAGGTGGCTTAAGGCCATCCCGGCTGCCTCCTTCGAGGAGCTCCTCATTGCCCAGTATAAGGATCCACACGCTGCAGCAAGGGCAAGAAGCCAGCTTGACAAAATCAAACGCAACAAGTGGAAGGGCTCCATGAAAAGCCTGCAAACCTATCTCAGCAAGATGTTTGCTACACCTGGTCTTGAACTGACTGACCAATCTTGCTTGGATGTGGTCAAGGGGGCAGTCCCCACCAGTTTTACTAATCGCCTAGGCAGGGACTTCATTGGGTATACTGACTGGTTCACTCTAATGAAGGACATAGTCAATCTCGAGGCGGTAGACCTCGTCACCACAGCAGACAACAAAAAGCCCATGGGCGGCAGGCGGTTCAAAGGCAACGACCGTTTTGTTGTGCATGACCTGCTGGAGGTTGAAGAGGAGGCCAAAGCAAATGACCCCACTCTTGGTGATGGCCAAGAACAGGACGCTGATACAGCCTGTTTGTTAACCCATGAGTCTGATGTAAATCAAGAAGAAGAAAAAGGGGACCGGATCGGAATGCGGGGAAGAATTATGTCCAACTTCGCAAGGGAGTTAAGATCCCAGCAAAACCGGAGGACGCGGTCACTAAACCATGGGTCGATCTCCGGATCATTGAAAATGATTGGCGGGGCAGACTCAAGAAGGGGATATGCCTGCATTGCCAAAAATCAAATCATAAAGTACAGGATTGCTATAGGCTGCAGGGAAACTAGACCCGGGCATAGAGTCGACTTCAGCGCACTCTACAGCAAGGGGGAGTGAATCTGATGCAGATCAGCAGTCCTCCCTTGAAGCCCAATCATCTGCTGAAGCCAAGGCTGAAGTGTGTGATGTGTTGTATGTCGAGCCTTAGGAGGAGTCTGGGAGGGTCGACTTCCAATAACACTTGGAGCATTGGGATGAGATTAAACAGTAGCGTGCCCAAGGGACAGCGAAGCTGATCTTCTTTAAACTTCTCATAAACCACCGCTATCTCCGTGTCTTGATTGACTACGGCGCGACGGCTAACTTTATGTCACCTCATGGGATACGCAAAGTGGGCTTGGGAATGAAGCAAGTGGCCTTGCAGAACCCTTGTCGAACCCAAGTTGGCAGCAAGGAAGTTGTCTCTTCTACGCATGCAGTCAAAGGTGTGCGCACGACCTTTGACAAGAACAAAACTGTCACCCACGCATGAACTTCTATGTCCTTGGCAAGTGCCCCTTCGACGTTGTTCGTGCCTTGGGTTGGCTGCAGTCCCAATGCGAATGGACCAAGTGGAAGGAGTCACTCTTCATGGTCAAAGATGCTCGAGGGAATGAGCTTCCTGTCCTCTTGCATGAGAAGCACGAGTCCCGAGTGACTTTCTAAATACTATGAAGTTCTGCAAGAAATGGCGCAAGCACAAGGAGGAAGAACAGTTGTATGTTGCCTTTGTTCGTCCTGCTCAGGTGCCATCTACTTTTGCGGTTAATACCACTACTACTTCGGTAAGCGAATCTACTTCTAGCGCCTCTACTTCTCTACCTTCTACTAGTCCAAATGATCCTACTTCAGATTCAGTCGCCTCCATTCGCAACCCGCGACCTGATCTAGGTGATCCTTTTGATGATCCTCCACCCCCACCGGTTCCACCAAACATCCAAAACCTACTCGATCGTTTCCCGGAAGTTATGGCCGAGCCACGTGGAGTCCTCACCCGATCGGTCCTACACACCATTGAGTTGGTCGAGGGTGTTGTTCCTCCAAAGGGCTGCGTATACCGAATGGGACCCGGCGAATTGGAGGAACTCCGGCGACAGATTGACGACATGATCGACAAAGGGTGGATCAAGCCTAGTGAGTCTATATTTTTGGTGCTCCTGTTTTGTTTGTTTCGAAGAAAGGAGGCAAACTTTGCATGTGTATTGACTATCACGGCCTGAACCGCATCACAGGAAAGAACGCCTATCCATTACCGCGAATAGATGACTTGCTTGATTGCCGCAGGTGGGTGCAAGGTCTTTTCCAAGATCGATCTCAAGTCTGGCTACCACCAGATTGAAGTCGATCCTGCGGACCAGCACAAAACTGCGTTCAAAACACGCAATGGGCTTTACGAGTTTACCGTAATGCCCTTCGGTCTCACGAACGCACCGGCCACCTTCCAAGGCCTCATGGACAAAGTCCTCCACGAACAGATTGGCCGATTCGTGGTGGTCTACCTCGATGACATACTAATCTTCAGCTAAGTCCATGGAGGAACACCTCAAGCACCTTGAGGAAGTACTGACCATCCTCAAAAAGACGCAACTCCATCTCAACTTAGAGAAATCTGGGTTTGGGAAGGATAGTGTCATTTATCTTGGGAACCGGTTGTCTGCTGCAGGCCTAGAGCCTGAGGCGCGCAAGGTGGAGGTCATATTTAACTGGCCTAAGTCCGTGAATATTCGCGAACTGCGCTCTTTTCTTGGTTTTGCGTCATACTATCGAAAGTTTGTGCCCCGCTTCTCCATTGTCTCGACTGACAAGTAAGAATGTTCCCTATTCTTGGGACACCGCGTGCACGAACGCTTTTCAAGCTTTGAAAGACGCCTTGGTAAGTTACCCAGTACTCCACATTGCAAATCCCAAACTGACATTTGTAGTTACTACGGATGCAAGTCAGTATGGAATCGGCGCAGTGTTGCAGCAAGATGACGGCGATGGCTTGCGGCCACTCGAATTTTACAACAAACGCATGCCCAGCACAAAGGTAGCCGCTTCCACTTACATTTGCGAGCTCTATACTCTGCATATGGCTTTGGATCATTGAAACACTATCTTTTGGGACGCCACTTCAAAGTGTTCTCAGATCATGAGACTCTGAAGCGGGTCAAGGAGCAAACTACCCTGTCCCCTACATTAATTCGTTGGTTCCATGAAATTGACATCTTTGACTTAGTCGAGACACAAAAAGGGCTGTTATAATCGAGTCGCTGACGCATTGTCTCACCACCCTGAGTACATGACTTGCCTTGTGAAATCCTACCACCTCCAGAAGAAACTGAAGGAGGAGCTCGTAGAGCACACAACCAAGGATCTGGAGCTTAGTCCCATCCTTGAGCAGTTGCGGGCTGATCCTAGCAGTCAGCCCGATTTTCACGAGTATGGGGGACTGGTTTTTCTTCACTACGGGAACCACGACCGTTTGTGTGTGCCCGACCATAAGCCTCTCCGCACACACTTTCTGGATTTGGCTCATGGCCGGAGCGGACACTTCGGCATGGCAAAGACATACGCAAATCTGCTGCGAAAGTTTGATTGGCCTGGCATGAAAGGGACTGCTGAAAAGTTTGTGGTTGAGTGTCAAGTTTGTCAACGAATCAAACCATGCAGACAAATGTCCATGGGGCTACTCACACCCCTTCCCATTCCCGATGGTCCCGGGGAGTCCGTCTCCATCGACTTCACCGGCATGGGAAAGGTAAGTAAGAATGGCTACTCACAAGTCATGGTGATTGTTGACCGATTCTCTAAGTTTCTCAATCTGATCCCTTTGTCGCCGCACGCAGCAAC
Source organism: Chara braunii (assembly GCA_003427395.1). NCBI lineage: Eukaryota > Viridiplantae > Streptophyta > Charophyceae > Charales > Characeae > Chara > Chara braunii. Next base: position 917,023 of record BFEA01000597.1, on the reverse strand, counting down.
AGAATTAGTGATTCATGAGTTCCAACAAAAGTACATTCTGCAGTTCGGGACCTCGAAGACTCTCGTAAGCGATCAGGACCCGCGCTTCATTAGTACTGAATGGAAGGACTTCACATCTCATCTGGGGAACAGGCTGTGTATGACATCTGGCCGACACCCGGAAGCCAACGGTTTGGCTGAAGAAATCAACCAGACTGTGTTCCAACTTGTCCGCGCTTTGATTATCCCGGATCAGGAAACATGGGATGAAGAGTTGTATTCCGTTAGGGGGTTGTACAACAACTCCATCCATTCTGCCACCGGCATGACACCTAACAGGCTGCATCTCGGTTGGCAGATCCGTAATCCGCTCTCCTACCTATTCCCTGAGCAGCCAGCTGGCTTAACACCCCGCAGGCCTGGCTTCAGGGCCAAGTATGATCGCTTGCTCAAGGTTGCCATTGCAGCCATGACCAAGCGACAACACACCATGATCCATCACGCGAACAAGAGGCGCCGACCGTCGGACATTCAGGTGCGAAGCTATGTCTGGGTCAAGATGTCTGAATTCTCAGAACAAGAAGGGGTCTCTCCTGAACTTCTCGCACTCTATCACGGACCGTGGGAAGTTTTGGATGTGATTGGCGAAGACCACTTTGGCCCTTCGTACGTAGTTGATGTGCCAACCCATCTGCGCACATACCCCGTGTTCCATGCATCGAAATTGTACCTCCACCGTGATGCTAAGACGTTTGACTATCGTGAAGACATGATCCCTCGTCCGATCAAAGGCGGGCATGAGATAGACAAATTCAAACAGCATGTAGGGAAGGGACGCAAGAGACAGTAGCAGAAACGGTCCAAATTTTTGAAAACAAAAAAAAAATACAAATGGAAAGATACACACAAAAAAAAGGAAAGATAGAGCGTCTCAGGGGGAAAACAAAAAAGAGCCAAGTTGTTAGTTTTGTCTTTTCTGCATGTGCTGAGCGTGTGGGAGGCCCAAGTCGAGGATGAATCTTCCCAAAGAAATACAAGGATGCAAGGCTTCAGGAAAAAAAGAGAAAAGATGAATATTCCCAAAGAAATAGAAGGATGCAGGGCTTCAGGAAGAAAGAGAAAAACGAGATACACCATGTTCGTTTCTCTTTTCTGCATGCAGTCGGCTTGTGGCACGCACCACATGCTGAAAAGACAATCATTAGGGGACTGCATCTTTCCGTGTTCGAGGGGACGATTCATTCTCACCATGCACATCTGGTGAGTGGCGTAGCCTCCGCAAAACAGTACCGACCTTTGTCACACACACTGCTGCTACCGGCACCACCTTAGATTTGCCAACTAGCAGTATCGGTCGAAAGCAGGCTCGACAAAGTGCATTTTCTCGGTTCACCGAAATAGGTCAGTGGCCTAGCTCAGGGCATACTCACACCAGGCACTCAAAATCTCAGAATCGTAAAATCACCGGCCAGATCAAGTTCTTCTAAAAGGAGTCAATCTGGCCGCTCATTTTGTGAGTCTGCCATTTTGAGGGCCTAGTCTGAGTATACCCTCAGTTGGTTGAGCAGGCAAGTGGCATTCAGGAGGTCGTAGGCTGGATAGTTCGCTTGCCCCCCTCCCCCCCGCCTCCCTGGCTGGTCTTGGCAGGAATGAGGTATTCTGCCATCCCTCGCTGGGGGTTAGGAGCCCCCCGGTAGCCACTACTCCCTGCATGGAGTAGAGCGGACATACATGGTCAGTTTCCCCTTCAGCGCACAGCTGTTCCCTTTCGAGTAGAGTAGATGTGGAGTTCCGCCATGCTAGATATGTGGGTAGATAGCACGACATATGTAGGTGTCTACTGTCTTCACCCGAAAATAATGCCCGGGTGTTATATTCAACTTACCCTAAAAGATGAGATTTTCGTTTTTACTCTTTTTTTTTTTAAATATAACGCCCCTTCGAATAGAACGCCCGGGTGTTTTTTTCGAATAGAACGCCTGGGCGTTGTATACGAATAGAACGCCCGGATGTTGTATTCGAATAGAAGCCCGGATGTTATAGTTTACATGGGTTTTGAAGAGGGTTGAATGGTGTCTTGACTTCCAGGGGGTATATTTCTGCTTGATTTTTTGTTTTTATTTTTTATTTCCGAGTTTATAAGGAATTCTGAAGTGACCCTCAGCCAAAAGTTGGTCGCATTGCAATCCTGGACAACATTTTTGTTTTACAAAAAAAAATTATTTAATTTTGTTTTTTGGAATTTTGCGGCCTCACCGAAGTTACCACAAATTTACTGAATATAACGGCTGGGCGCTGTAAACAAATATAACACCCGGCGGGCGTTATATTCGTATACAACGCTTGGGCGTTGTTTTCGGGTGAAGACGGTAGCGTGAGGTGGGAAAAAAACAAAATGAGAGAAGAAAATAGCGTAGTTTTTCTTTGTTTTTTAATAGGTCTGGGTGAAGCGGTTGTTTGATGGGAGTTACGGAGGGGGAAGAAGGTGCGTTCTTCTTCTGGAGACCCGTTGCCGGGTTGAGGGAGGGAGCAAGGACAGAAGCCCCCACATCCTGATCACACTTACGCCAAGTGCGAGGGCACCTATCCAGAAATCAGGTTTTTTTTTTTACTATATTCCTGCCCAATTCTTGACTTGCACTGTTTTCTCAGGCAGGAGACTCCCCCTGCGCATTTCGTCAGGTCCTGTGGTGCCAGGCAGGCAGGTAGCCGATCTCAGTAGCCATTTTTCGTTCTCAGTTTCAGTGAATGCGATGGTGATGAGATGTGCATGCACGTACGCACGTTGCAGATGCTATATATGGTCTGTCTCTTATACACATCTAGATGTGTATAAGAGACAGCCTGCGCATTTCGTCAGGTCCTGTGGTGCCAGGCAGGCAGGTAGCCGATCTCAGTAGCCATTTTTCGTTCTCAGTTTCAGTGAATGCGATGGTGATGAGATGTGCATGCACGTACGCACGTTGCAGATGCTATATATGGTTCAGTTGCGTGATTCATTGCAATTCTGTTTGTGTTGACTGCAAGTGACAACAGGGAGTCATCAGACAAAGACGATCACCTGGACTTGCTGTATGACCCGATTCTTGACTGTTACTATGATCCAAAAACTAATCGGTACTACGAGCTGAAAACACATTAAGTGCCCCTGTTCGTCTGTGCGGTCGATATCACACTGCCTGTTAAAACTATAGTCTCAATTGAGTGCCACATCTGTCTTCCTTGCAACAGCTTCCTGGCTCATCCCAAAGATCGCTGCAGCGCTACCAGATGCTTTGTGGGAACATTTCAGCTTCCCATTGTGTACAAGTCATTGCCACCACACTCGAACAGACAGTCATTTTCAACTGATGGTTATTATTCAATCACTGTATTGCCTTTTCATCTCTTATACTTGCCATTACCTTTCTTCAAATATTGCAGACCAAGCACATTTTTGCTACTTTGACTGCAATGTAGTAACCCTGTTCAGAAGTAGCCCGGGCCCAGAACTCAGCCCCAGGCCACGCAGACCAGAATTGGTCTGCGCTGGGCTGTGTGACCAACACATGCCCAGAACTGAGAAGGCTGCACGTGGCTGTGGGACCAAGTGCTAAGATCAGGAAATYMA
>BFEA01000597.1:902483-913428 GCA_003427395.1 Chara braunii | reverse complement strand
AAGTCAACTGTCAAGTCAAAGGTACCACGCCAGGCCCTTGGTTGGATACATCCACTTGTTGTGCGCAGGTACCAAGACATGCATCCAGGCCGAAGAGGATACAGTTTCAGATCGATCCAGGCCCTGCCCGGTGTCAAGATCTGAACGGCTGGAGTCTGCAGCAGCCGGGGTCCAGACCCCGAGTCAACGCTACATAAGCATGGACTCCCTGGCTTTGACATTCATTCTTTATGTCTTGCGTTGACGCTGCTCTACGCGTTGACGGCACATCGCTGGCTGGACGCTGCGATGCAGATGGACGCTGGCATTACGCTGGCATTGGCGAGATAGCAGCAACACGCTGCTGGCTGGTGCGCTGACTGGCTGGCTACTGTCTTCAAGGCTTGCTGATGTGGCATTGCCACGTGTTGCTGCTGACGTGGCTGCTGCCACATGTGACATCGCCGGGTCTACAGGACCGGCATTGCTGTTCTATTCTATCATCACTTCAGGGAGATGTCAAGGCTGTTTCATCGTCAGTTCAGGAGGAGATCGGGTCTGTGAGGAGGTTGTGGATACGTACCTGGGATCTTCATGTCAATGTGACTCCAGCGCTGATGAGAGGTTGATTGGGTTCCACGTGGCACATTGTAACAGGACTTCGATATGTGTTCAGATTACTGGATATTGTGAGGTGGCGGTCAAGGAAGGAGCCCGGAGAAGGAGTGGGCATTGTATCTTCCTCTCCTTTGTCTCATCTCCCTCCTTCCTCTTCGTCTGTGTATGATTATCTCACCTCTCTCTTTCTGGATACTATTTGATTATTGAAAACTATCAGCGGCTCGATAATCTGGACTTGCACTGTTGACATTCGTATTCCTGACTTGGGTTCATTACAACTTGGTATCAGATCAGTACTCCTGTCTACTACGACGATAACGACGACGAAGATACACGTTTGCAAGCGCCAGGTGGCGCCAGGTAAGTATGAGGAAGTGCTCAATCGCGATTATAATCGCGCGGCAGTCTAAACAGGGCACTTTCCTCGTTTGAAGACCTCCACACGTGACAAGATGATGATGAGGAAGTTGTGCTATTGATGACAACGAAGACTGCTGGTGAGAAGACTATTCAGGATACCGATCCCGACACATGTGCTGACGTGGCAGTTGGGATACCAGCCGGGATCGCGACTGAAGGTCGTGACAGTCTGCGGACGTGGCATAAGATGTGCCACGTCCCAGGATCTGGTTGCTGACGTGGCAAGTATCGTTGCGTTCGTCGCTGACATGCGATCAAATCCTGAGCAAGAGCTGACGTGGCTCTTGGAGGAGCTTATTGCTGACGTGGCAGGAGAGGATTACCGCACTTGTCTTTTGATGTGGTGATAACTTGATGACGTGGCATTACTCCGTGGGCTGACGTGGCGTTGTTCCGATTGGCTGGCTTGACGACGGTAACACAAGACGACACGTGGATGAGGCACGTGGGAAGGACAGGGAACACATTGCTGACGTGGCATCCCATCATTTGTTGATTGGACTTCGCTGACGTGGCAAGTTTGCTATGTTGGTATGCCAGGGATGACACGTGGCAGGCAGGAAGCTGCCTAAGTGAGAGACTGCATTCCGACGACGACGGCGGTACGGCTGAGTGAAGGGTTGATTGGACAGCTGTAGTGCCAGCTGTCAAGCGGTGTGCTATAACACGTTGGCACAAGGACTGATGCAAGGAAGAAGAGGAATACTGACACATTGTTGTTGTTTGGTGTTGGTATACTTACCTTGTGTTGCTTGTTGTGGTGTTGTGCGTATTCACTTGTGTGTTGCATCTGATCACACGGCCTGAAGTGGTACCTGTAGAATCTGGATAGGACATCATCACATAGATCAAGAACCGAACAGCATTAGTAGTAAATTAAATAATTGAACTTATTTTTCTCCTTCAGTTACAAATAAACCCTGCTGTTGTAGAATCGTGCGGTTGTGGAATTTATTACTGTTTGTTAATTGTTTATTGTGCAGCGAACACACATTACAATGTCTCAATCCTTCGAGTCTGAGACTGTTGGGGAGCTACCCGATCCCCGAACCAGGCAACTGATAACCGAGCGGAAAAAAGTATTAACCGCCCGCTTGGCTACCTTGATTTCTGAACTTCATGACGCTGGTGCAGAGGCGGAAGCCCACGTCCGGAGTCAATTTGACTTGGAAGCAGCACATGCTGCTCTCGAGGCAGCTGAGACGAGCACTGACGTCATTCAAGTTCAGGAGATACTTATCAAGTGTCGTCAGACACTCGATAAGTACATTATGGACCAGTTTAATGAGATTGCTAATGGAAGTGAAAAGAAAGAAGTGCCTGTGACTGAGGAAACCGTGGATGAGAATATCCGCCAGCTTGAGGAAGCACTTGAGAGAGAGAAGAACCGAAAGGAGGAACTCAGAAGAGAAAAAGAAAGAAATAGACAGCAAGAACAGAAAATCGAAGAGATCAAATGGTGATAACTGAATGGGAAGAACAGACCGTTTCTTGGAATCAACTTGTGAATTATCTCGACTTGATGAGCTTACCGCAGGTCTACAGACTGTCACGAATCTGGTCAAAGGAAAGAACAACGTGGTTGAGCAAGAGAAGGAAGAGAAACCCAAGAAACTGATGGGAGATGCGATGAAGTCTCTCAGGATAGAAACGCAGACACCGAAAGAGAAGAAAACTGAAGAAAAGAAAGGGGAACCGTCGAGTCCGCCGGGTTCTCCACACAGAAAGAAAGAAGGCCCTGCACAACCGGAGAAACCAAAAAAGAAGGACAAAGTTAAAATGAAACTGCCTTTCACGTTCTGCAATAAGAAGGACGAAAATTTGCTATTATAGATTGCTGAGATTCAGACATATTGTGGTACGGCACCTGTTGAGCCCGAATCCCAGGTGGCTTTCTCTACTCCTTGCTTAGGGGGGGAGGCTAAGGAATGGGTTTTGGTCGAAGCCAACGCAGCTGGGTTCGATGCCATTGGGGACTGGGCTGGGACAATGACGCTGAAGCAGTTCCTTGGAAAGATCAAGGAACGCTTCTTGGACAAGACCACGACTGATAAGGCCTTCGACCAGCTCACAACCATTGGTCAGAAACATTGGACCTTGGTGGAAGCCCTGTCTCGGGAGGTTGACCGGTTGCTGCAGGTTCCAGKATTGAACMTGCAAGACAACCAAGTCTTGTACRTATACTCCCGTGCTCTGCCCGAGCCCATCCGGGGACAGCTCGTGGCAGATTCAAAATCTGGCAAATATAATTATAGGCAGTTCCGTGATTTGGCTCTCCAAAGAGAGCAAATGACATCTCAGGTTAAAAACATGTATGCATCTGTTGTGAAGTATGGTGGTGGTGCAGGTGCAGGCAAGCGAGTACTCTGGCACCAAAAGCGTCAGGATCACACCCTCAAAGACGACGATACTGTGGAGAAGTGGTCGTTGGAGGCCGAGGGTGTAACGAGCAGCAGTGAGTCCGGAAAGGGGGACGTCACTGCTTCCATGGTCAATAAGGGAGGACCACGACCGCCAGGAAAAAAAAGGAGACCGCGCTCGTTCCCGAAGCATCCCAGCATTGCGGTCGGGAAGCCCTCGGAGAAGATGGATATGTACCAAAAGACTTGGCAAGAACGGATGGACGATGCGCAGTGCCTAAAATGTGGAACTGCGGGGCATGTGATTGCATGGTGCCCGTTAATCCGGAACCCAAAAGCGAGCCGCCAGTAGGAGTAGCATCTGCTCCTACTGAGTTGAAGGGTTTAGATGATGAGAAAGGTAAGGCGCCTACTAACCCTTTCAACCCTTCGACTCGCATGGCAGAGGATGTATCTTCTCCAGCCCATCGTCCAGAACACCCTGAACCTGTCTTATGTACCGTCTCTCTGGACGACTCCCTTGACGAGCTTGGTAACAAATTGCTGGCATTACGAAGCTCGTGGGCAAAGAAATCAAAGTCTAAGGGTGAACTTTTACTCGCGGATGTAGAAATCGCACACGTACGCGCGGGTGCACTATTAGACTCAAGATCTACGCGATCCTACATATCCGAGAAAGCAATCCGCAAATTGCATCTCAGAATGAAGGTAAAAAACTTGTCTCGACCTATCACGTCTATCCTGGCAGACAAAAGCACGATCACCGTCTCACAATATGTTGATCGTGTGAAGTGTCGCTTCCGTACGAGGGACGGAAAGAAGATGATGCATCAAATTTCTTTTCTAGTTGAGAAGAACTTACCGTTTGACATGATTCTGGGGATGGATTGGCACGAGGCAGCCATCCTATACATCAAGTTCAAAGATAAGGTTGTGCAATTGCGGGACGCACAATCAAAACTGAAAGCCATCAAATTGTATCATAAGTCTGGCTCTGACTCAAGTTTGTCTTTTTGTTGCATGAGTTACCCAGCCTTTCGTTCGATGGTCTCAAAGAAGAAACTGGAACAGGAAGTAATGGTTGTCCTAGTGAAGCAAGTTGGCGAGTCCTCTACTTCCTATCCACCTTCGATTGAAAAAACTCATAGACGAGTATAAAGATCTATTAATTGAACCAACAGGAACGACTGAGCGTGCCATAAAGCACACCATTGAGATTATTCCTCGCAGTAAGACTCCCAAGGGCCCTATTTTATAGAATGTTTCCTAGGGAACTTGAGGAACTGAGGAAACAACTCCAGGACTTAACTGAGAAAGGATGGATTCGCCCTAGCTCTTCTCCTTATGGCGCTCCTGTCTTGTTCGTGCCTAAAAAGGAAGGTGAGTTACGTCTTTGCATTGATTATAGAGGGCTGAACTCTGTCACTGTCAAAAATGTCGAACCCCTACCGCGTATTGACGACTTTTTTAGCAAGATTGATCTAAAGTTTGGATACAACCAGATCGAGGTGGATCCCGCAGATCAACACAAGACTGCTTTCCGAACAAGGTATGGTCACTACGAGTTCGTGGTAATGCCTTTTGGACTGACAAATGCCCCAGCAACCTTCCAAAGGTCCATGAATGAATTATTCCGTCAATGGTTGGACCAGTTCGTCATTGTGTATCTTGATGACATTCTAGTGTATAGTAAAACACTAGAAGATCATGAGAAACACCTACGTCTTGTATTGGGGAAGTTGGGCGAAGGTAACTTCAAACTGAACCCGAAGATGGTCTAAGGCCTGAGGAAAAGAAAATATCGGCAATTAGAGATTGACCGCAACCTAAGTCTATCACCGAATTACGCTCTTTTCTTGGTTTGGCAAGTTACTGTAGGAAGTTTGTTAGAAACTTCTCACTGATCGCCGCACCAATGAGGAAATTGCTAAAGAAAGGAACTGTATGGTTGTGGGATAAGGATTGTGAGTCTGCATTTAAGAAACTAAAGTATGCATTGACCCACTATCCTGTTCTGAAATTTGCTGACCCATCTCTTCCTTTTACTGTTACAACTGACGCAAGTCAGTATGGAATTGGCGCAGTCCTTCAACAGGACGATGGCAAAGGTTACAGACCAGTCGAATTTATGTCTGCCCGTTTGCCCAATGAAAAAGTTGCCAACTCCGCATATGAAAGGGAATTATATGCCTTGGTCTGTGCTTTGAAAACCTGGAAGCACTACTTTTTAGAGAGGCACTTCATTGTGTACTCAGACCACTCTACTTTGCAGTGGATAAAGACACAACCTAAGCTCTCTGACAAACTGGTACGATGGTCTGCTTTTCTTGATACCTTTGACTTTGAACTGAAAACAATCAAAGGAAAGTCTAACGTGGTTGCAGATGCATTGTCCAGGCGAAGTGACTTCTTCAGGACTATTGTCTCTTATTTGGATGTAGGGAGTGATTTGAAGGAAAAGATTCGCCAAGGGTATGCTAGTGATCCTATCTGGAAGCCTATCCTTGACACTATTGTCAAAGACCCATCTCTACTTCCCAACTACAAAATAGCCGATGATTTGCTTTTCTTGATTGACCAAACTGAACAAAGACTCTGTATCCCTCACAAAGAAGAGATTAAAAGTCTGGTGATTGGAGAATGTCACGACTTTGAGGGGTACTTTGGGTTCAAAAAAACTTACGCTGAGGTCAGAGAACGCTTCGAGTGGAAGGGACTGAAGGAAGATGTACTAACCTACGTTCGTACATGTCTGGTGTGCCAGAGAAACAAACCTTCACACGAGAACCCTCTTGGTCTACTGAGACCATTACCAATTTCGAGTGAACCAGGTGAGTCTATCTCAATGGACTTCATGAGTCTCACAAAGAGCCGCAATGGCAATAGTCAAGTGATGGTTATTGTTGACCGTTTCTCTAAGTATGCTATGTTTGTTCCCTTACCAGCTGAAGCACGGACTGAACTTGTGATTCAGAAATTTCAGATGCGATGGGTGACTGAATATGGGTTTCCCTTATCTATTGTGTCTGATCGAGATGCGAGATTCACAAGTATGCCAGGGCAAAAGCTGATGGAGGCATACGGTACTCGTTTGACCATGTCGTCAGGGCGACACCGTGAAACGAATGGGCAAAGTGAGCAGATGAACCGCTTGTGCCAACAGCTCTTGCGTATGTACGTAAGACCCGATCAGATCGATTGGGACGAGAACTTACCCAAAATAGCCAGTGCATATAATAGCAGTGTTCATACTGCAACTGGACGTACACCTAATGCACTGCACACGGGGTGGAAACCGAGGCGTCCCATTGATGTATTAACACAGGACCAATTTCTCAGGTTACCGCCAGAGACTCGTGAATATGCAATATTGTTTCAAGAAGACATTAAGAAAGTGAAAGAGAACCTAAAAAAAACTCAAGAACAAATGATAGACCAAGCTAATAAGCATCGTCGGCCATCGACATTTAAGGTAGGTGATTTAGTTTGGGTCAAGTCTAAAGAGTTCTCACTAGAAGAAGATGTGTCTCAGAAACTCCTGCCTGTCTATTTTGGACCCTGGGAAGTTCTCAAAGTCATTGGGGATGCTGAGGGACCGTCTTATCGCATTGATATTCCCCCTCATCTTAAGACTTATCCTGTCTTTCATGCGTCCAAACTATTGCCTTATGTAGAAGGAAATGATTTTCCTAACAGACCCTCTATGATTCCACCATCAATGGAAGGAAGCTATGAAGTCGACAGAATCATAGAACACGGGTTCTTTTCTACAGGAGCACGCGGACGTCCTCAGAAGCAGTTCAAGGTACGTTTCAAATCTTAACAACCATCAGAGGACCGATGGTTCAACAAGAAGGAACTACTTGAGACTGCTCTTGACATCGTTGCTGCTTATGAACGAGGGTTAAAGTCTTAATTGTTTCTGCGGTGGAACTCGAAAACGGGACGGCAGGAATGTAGTAACCCTGTTCAGAAGTAGCCCGGGGCCCAGAACTCGGCCCCAGGCCACGCAGACCAGAATTGGTCTGCGCTGGGCTGTGTGACCAACACATGGCCAGAACTGAGAAGGCTGCACGTGGCTGTGGGACCAAGTGCTAAGATCAGGAAATTCAAGAGTCGAAGTCAACTGTCAAGTCAAAGGTACCACGCCAGGCCCTTGGTTGGATACATCCACTTGTTGTGCGCAGGTACCAAGACATGCATCCAAGCCGAAGAGGATACAGTTTCAGATTGATCCATGCCCTGCCCGGTGTCAAGATCTGGACGGCTGGAGTCTGCAGCAGTCGGGGTCCAGACCCCGAGTCAACGCTACATAAGCATGTCAAGATCTGGACGGCTGGAGTCTGCAGCAGCCGGGGTCCAGACCCCGAGTCAACGCTACATAAGCATGGACTCTCTGGCTTTGACATTCATTCTTTTTGTCTTGCGTTGGCGCTGCTCTACGCGTTGACGACACGTCGCTGGCTGGATGCTGCGATGCCGATGGATGCTGGCATTACGCTGGCATTAGCGAGATAGCAGCAACACGCTGCTGGCTGGTGCGCTGACGGGCTGGCTACTGTCTTCAAGGCTTGCTGATGTGGCATTGCCACGTGTTGCTGCTGACGTGGCTGCTGCCACGTGTTGGACCGGCCTTGTTGTTCTATTCTATCATCACTTCAGGGAGATATCAAGGTTGTTTCATCGCCAGTTCAGGAGGAGATCGGGTCTGTGAGGAGGTTGTGGATATGTACCTGGGATCTTCATGTCAATGAGACTCCAGCGCTGATGAGAGGTTGATTGGGTGCCACGTGGCACATTGTAACAGGACTTCGGTCTGTGTTCAGATTACTGGATATTGTGAGGTGGCGGTCAAGGAAGGAGCCCGGAGAAGGAGTGGGCATTGTATCTTCCTCTCCTTTGTCTTATCTCCCTCCTTCCTCTTCGTCTATGTATGATTATCTCACCTCTCTCTTTTTGGATACTATTTGATTATTGAAAACTATCAGCGGTTCGATAATATGGACTTGCACTGTTGACATTCGTATTCCTGACTTGGGTTCATTACAGCAACCCCTTCGTCACTGCTCTTTGCGATTCTGTTGCCCCTGATAAATGATGGTGATGCGACTGCTGTGGGCAGGCTTATGGAGCTGTTCTGAATTTAAGATGCCTCATGGACTCTAGGAGATGCCTCATCGACTCTAGGTGACGGCATGCTGCTGTGGTGGTTGACTTTAGGCGCCGCTGCCCTAGAGACTCGTGGGATACAAGCAGATGACTTCGACTTTCGACATCAATGATATGTGGTGGCATAGGCTCCAAAAGAGGCACATGACAAGAACACCACCTTGTGTAATTGTATGCATTTGTTACCTAAGATATCATCGGATTCATCGCCAATGCATCCTGCTGTCGACGTATGATTGAAATCCTATCATCGTCAGTTGTTATTGTATTGACTGGCAATCAATCAGTAATGCATCAGCTGCTATTGTATTGATGGCATTGAGAGTCATCTTTACCAAAGTGAGGGCTTGGCTTTTATTTGCTGGAGTGCAGGGAGCCTTCTGACCTTTGACTGCAGTTTCTTTCTCTCCGTACTGTTGTTTAGAGGTTTTTTGTTTGTTTGTTTTTAAGAGCTGACTGCGTATTGCAAGGAACCTGACTGTTCACAACTTGCTGGACTGTATCATTTCGCATGCACAAGTGTTATCACACAGATTGAGTAGCCTCACACAAAGCCAAGTCGAGATGAGATGAGAACCAGATAGTGCAGCTTATATTATCAGAAATCACATTATACAAGAGTATCAGCGCCCACAGAATACAAGTCTCTCCCTCGTTCAATCATACACACAGCGCATGGCTCAGCCAGCGTCTGCCCCAGATCACAAGTATGGCGCCAACAGGCAAGTATCCACCATATCCAACGTCATAACCTATTTTCTCTCTCTCCTTCTTCTCTCTCAACATCTTTGTCCTGGTTCCCTTGTCTCACCATGCATGCACACTCCCTGTCTACGAGAATCTACTCTGAAAGCTACTCACTGAAGTCCTACTACTAACCCTTCTACTACTACTAACACAAGCTGGCGCAGCTATGGCTTCCCTGCAGCCGGCGCCCAGCTTTCCTTCCTTCTGGCGCAGCTCTCCTTCAGCCAGCACCTCTCCCTGCACTATAGCGCACAAGTGCCTCAGCACTTCCACGCATCAATGCCAATGGAGAATCTGCCTTGTGGGGAGGCTGCCTCGTTCTTTATAGTGCTGGCCTCCCCTTGCGAGGTCTGAATTCAGTCTGTCTTGGGTCCTTTCCCAGTCCCAGCCTCTGTGGAGTGTGTCCCAGACCCTTGTCTTCAGGGGTCACTGCTGCTGCGGCCTTCACGCCTTATTTTCGGACTTTCATTCTGTATCTAGACTCTCCTTTTGACTTGAATCTTGACTGGGACTTTATCTCTTTGACTTCTTTTGAAAAGGCACACCTACTGCTTGAACAGACACACATACTGTACAAACAGACACATCTCTTGTATGAACAGACATAACCTGCACACCCCCTGGATGAACAGATGCGACTCCCACAATTGAATACAGCATCTGTTCGTCCAGGGGCACAACTGTGACCTTTGACATTGTCTTTTACTTTAGTTAGGATGTGACTTTTGACCCAGAGAACATGTCTCTTGATCTGCTTTTCACGAGTTGGGCTCTGGGCGAGTGACCCCAATATGCTGCATTCATCAGGCAGGGTCTGAATCGGGTAAAGGCCCTTTTAGTATTAGTGCTTGAGAATCCCACAGTCGCTGTGGTTGTTGAGAGCTTATTATTACAGCAATTGATTCATTTTTCGGCTCAGTTCACTGTGCCTTCTGCCCATTTTTGGTGCACTAGTTTCTGTAGTCAATCCTTCCGATAGTTTGAACTACCATCACTGATAGTTTGAACTATTGTCAGTGGTTAACAACCTTGATTTATCAATTTTGTGTACGTTTTCCAATGTATTGAAGGCAGTGACGTTGTGACTAATAAGCAGCAGGGGCAGATGTGTGAGACCATTCCCACAGTCGGGAACCTTGTAGGAGAGTGTGGGGCAGCTGTAGCAAGAGAGGTGGTAATGAGCCCAAGGAATCTGGTCCCTGTGGTGATGATGTGCTTTGGTATCACACTTGTTTTATGCTTTGGAATCAGATTGTGTCTTCATCAGGGTGTGGCCGCAAAGATTGGACTGTGATGTTTTGTCCCCTTGCCTGCCAACTTTTCTCACTCACACATCTCTCCAACTGCAAGTGCGGCACGTCCCAGCTGTTGTGCCTCCTCACATATAATGAAAATGTAAACGAGTTTCATGTGAACAGACCGCGGATGCTGACAGCCATGGCTGAAAATACTGGTTGATTTGCGGCAAGTGTGCCTGAACACCTTTGAGCACAGGACCCTGAATTTGCTGCTTTGTTGCTCTGCGCATGTCCCTCCCTCTATCACGCACTCCTTTCCTTTCTCCCTTGCTCCCTCCCTCCGTTTCCCTCAATATCTCCCTTCGTCTCCCTCCCTCCTTCCCTCGCTCCATCCCTCCCTCCCTCCCTCCC
>BFEA01000597.1:877387-898194 GCA_003427395.1 Chara braunii | reverse complement strand
GCAACGACTCTGGGGCTTTGGGCCTGGCTGCACTACTCACCAAGTGCAAAATGAAAATGAATCTTCTGCTACAACATGGAAAGATACACCACCACAGTTTCTGTCTTTTGTGCATATGGTGAGTAGTGGAGCCGAGCTGTATGGCCGCTCTCCAACGGACCAATTTTTTTTCGTTTTTCTGTTGTTTTTTTTCCTTGTTTTTGGCAGATTGGCATGGCTTGCCCTTTCAACGCGTGCGGCACCTTCCCAGGATTGCATGCTTTGTACATTCCAGCAAACGACAAACAAGAAAAAAAGAAAGAAAAACAAAACCGAATATGCCATTTTAAGAAAGAAAAAAACGGCCATCAGAAGAGGCCCCTGCAACAGGAGGGGGAGGGACTTTCTGTTCCATGTTTCCCTCTGCCCGCCACTTGGCGGGTTCTCTAAGTTCTTTTTTTTGCCTATTTTTCACACGCTGGCTTTTTCACGTGACCGTTGGCAAAAAGCCAACGGCATTCCAACGGGCCTAGCCCACTTTGCACACCCACGACCTGTTGCAATACAGACCCAAGTTCGAATCCAGATACAATCAGATGACCAGAATGAAATAATTCTGAATTACCTGGGGCCGGTGATATAGCCAATGCGGCCCAACGGCATAATTCAGCCTTCTGTTGCACACCCATGAACTGTTGAGATGCAGACCTGAGATCAGCATTCCCCCCACAGTGTTTTTCTTTTTTTTTTTCTTTTTTTTTTTTTCCCCCGGAAAATACAAGGGTTCCGGACAGGCATCCGGACAGGGGTTCCGGACCAGTCCGGATATTCCGGAATATTCCGGGTTTCCGGAAGTCCGGATATCGCCGGGAAGTCCGGGGTCCGGGGTCCGGATTCGGTCCGGAGTCCGGTCCGGCGTAGAGGTCCTATGCTTTAAGTCCTTACTCTGTTCCTTTTTTGACTGCTTCTGTGTAAACCCTAAATCCCTGGTTGTTTCCTGTTCAATTTATCTACCTTTAAATGGAAACTCAGTGCCGAGCCTTCTAACGTTGCTATCTTCCATTGGAATAAGACCCCTCTTTTGAAAATTTTCGATTAGGTCCTTCGCTCGCATTGGGTTTTGCTGGGTCTGCTTGCTGATACCCTTCCATTGTGCCCGGATGTCTGTTTCCAGTAGATTGTAGAGTGTCTCCTTCGCTTCTCGCCTGTGCATTGGCTTGTTTCCGATTGCCYGCTGGCATCTGCGCTTCCATATTGTCCACGGTACGTATTGCCTTATAAGCTGGAATGTGCGCTTTGGGTACTGATGCCAGGCTGCGGGGAGGTCGCTTCCTATCAGAAGCGTCTCCTCCCCTTTGGGAAAGGGGGGCTCCGTGATTTTAGCCCAGAGCGGACTGGCCTCGTCCCAAAGGTATAGTGCTTCTGGGCAAGAAAGGAGACAGTGACGCAGGGTCTCCGGTACTCCTTCTGTGCATTGTGTGCACTATTGACTAGTGGGATCGCAGTGGTGTTGGCTGCGACGTTCAAAAAGCTATGAAGTTCTGCAAGAAATGGCGCAAGCACAAGGAGGAAGAACAGTTGTATGTTGCCTTTGTTCGTCCTGCTCAGGTGCCATCTACTTTTGCGGTTAATACCACTACTACTTCGGCTAGTGATTCTACTTCTAGCACCTCTACTTCTCTACCTTCTACTAGTCCAAATGATCCTACTTCAGATTCGGTCGCCTTTATTCGCAACCTGCGACCTGATCTAGGTGATCCCTTTGCTGATCCTCCACCCCCACCGGTTCCACCAAACATCCAAAACCTACTCGATCGGTTCCCGGAAGTTCTGGGCGAGCCACGTGTAGTCCCCACGCGATCAGTCCTACACACCATTGAGTTGGTCGACGGTGTTGTTCCTCCAAAGGGCTGCGTATACCGAATGGGACCCGGCGAGTTGGAGGAACTTCAGCAACATATTGACGACATGATCGACAAAGGGTGGATCAAACCTAATGAGTCTGAATTTGGTGCTCTTGTTTTGTTTGTTCTGAAAAAAGGAGGCAAACTCCGCATGTGTATTGACTATCGCGGCCAAAACCGCATCATAAGAAAGAACGCCTATCCATTACCCCGAATAGATGACTTGCTTGATTGCCGCAGGTGGGTGCAAGGTCTTCTCCAAGATCGATCTCAAGTCTGGCTACCACCAGATTGAAGTCGATCCTGCGGACCAGCACAAAACTGCGTTCAAAACACGAGATGGGCTTTATGAGTTTACCGTAATGCCCTTCGGTCTCACGAACGCACTGGCCACCCTCCAAAGCCTCATGGACAAAGTCCTCCGCGAACAGATTGGCCGGTTCATGGTGGTCTACCTTGATGACATACTAATCTTCAGCTAAGTCCATGGATGAACACCTCAAGCACCTTGAGGAAGTACTGACCATCCTCAAAAAGATGCAACTCCATCTCAACTTAGAGAAATACGAGTTTGGGAAGGATAGTGTCATCTCTCTTGGGCACCGGTTGTGTGCTGTAGGCCTAGAGCCCGAGGCAAGCAAGGTGGAGGTCATATGCAACTGGCCTCAGCCCGTGAATGTTCGTGAACTGCGCTCTTTTCTTGATCTCGCGTCATACTATCGGAAGTTTGTGCCCCGCTTCTCCATTGTTGCGCGTTGTCGCACTTTTTCCAGTCCGGCAACTTCGGGCGAGCAGAAAGCCAACAGGCTGTCACGCAGGATTTTGTAGATGTTTGCAGTAAATAAAATAAATTAATTAAAGCAAACCCCTTCCTGTTGTGTGCGTCCGGCTTCGAGCGAGACCCTTCAATTGCGATCTTCGTCGGTCCTCGGTCTTAGGAATTTTTTATTTTGATTCGGAACAGTTGAGAATCATGCAAATAATAATCTTGAAATACTGATATCTCATGCATGCATCAATTTTGTCGGCCTACTAATTTTGAGAACCGTGACAGAACCATCAGAGAGTACAACCATCAAACAAAACAACAATGCAAGAAGCAAGACTGACTGACTCGTGCAATGGCAAGGTTAAATGAGGGAAGAATGAGAATTCATAACATTTTCTGAGAGTACATGTGAAAAGAGCATGGCCAGCACCAATCAGGAGTTCTCACTCATCCCTCTAAACCTCACACTCAATCTCTCATTTTGTTGTCTGTCGTTTGGGCTTCTTGCCATGTCTCCGTACTCTCTGAGTCTGTGGTCTCTGAATGTAGAGCCACCTGAAGCCTGCGAACTCTGAACACTTCCATCCAAGTCCCATAATGCGGAAGTCAACCATAGCACAAAACTCCTCCCATAATGTAGGAAGATATGGCTGAGAAAAGATCCATCGTCTGAGATGTGGAAACTCGGATGGCTCAGTCACTGCCTCATAATCAATCGTTGCTGGAGAAACATATCTCTTTACCAGATCTACCAAGTCACCCCAGCTAGAGCCATCCGTAAAGTGACAAGGGATCGGAGGCTTAGGGTAGTTTGTAAAGAGCTTGGGACCAAAGCTGTAGACCAACTTCGAGTCTCCTTGAAGTCTCTCAGCTTTCCATTGCAAGAACTTAGCTGCTGCCACCCAAACAGCGTCAAAGTGCAGATGTGTCTCATTCCCTTTCTTCAGATATACCTGCAGGTTCCTGATTGTACCTCCTGCAAATTCTGTAAGAACGACGAAGATTGACAGATCTTCGCGCTTGAAGTCATCGATCTTGACATAACTGTATGGGAAAATTTCCTTTGAGGCTACCTGATTGAGACTGTCGAGGACAGACTGCTCGACTGAAGTGGGGTTGATTTCTCTCATGGGCTTAATCAGATAGATACTTCCTGCTAGAAGGATCGAAAACGGATTTTGATTGATGAATGTTTGCTGCTGTTTGAATTGATTGTTGCTTGCTGAATGGACGACAATTGTTACTAGACGGACAAACCCTCAGTTGCCACTTGAACTCTGCCTGAGGACTGCCTGATAGTTGTCTGAGTATTATCTGAAAATTGCCCGAAGTTCATTGACATTTTAAACCACCCAATAGCCGATTCACTAGTACTGCCAGATGGAACAACAAAGGGCACTAAAAGGTGCTTTCTGCTCAAATGCTGGTAGCGCTTTTGGGAGGGTGATTCAAGCACTACTGGGTTCGTGCGAGCTATGTTCTGGCTTGTTCCACTGTCTCTAGTGAGAACTGATACTGTGCAAATTGTTGTCGTGCCCATAAAAGTAAATCACATACTCAATGTACATCTCACATATCACCATCTGAACTGCGTGCTCACGTTGAACTACTCTGTGTAATGTCTCGACATGCTTCTTTCTCCCATCCTTCTCTTTTGTCCCTGTTTAAACTGCTTTTCACCACTAAGACCCTCCCCTCTTTCATGGCTTCCCCGCACTCAGAGATTCGACCACGGACCATCTAATTTACAGATAGCCCAAAGATTTCCACACCCTGAGCGAAAAGTTACTTTCAGCTGGAATCGTTCAGGTTAGTAGTTTCCAGTGACTGCAGAGGCACCCCAACTTTAACTAAACTCCACAGTCAATCGCATCACTGAAGAGGAATCTGATCCGCTGGCTGATAACTGGTGGAAGAGGTGGTTTAGCTGATGGTGTTTAGCATCGGCTCACATAATCAATAGTAGCTAAAACACCTCCAAATACTGATGCTGAGGCTGGAGCTACGTCGGGCGCTATGCAAAATCTTAGTTATGTTCCCCTGATGATAAATCCCTGAATACCACTGATGAAGTCTGTTGATGCCCTTGTGTGCTTGACTACTTTTTTTGCAAGGAGATTCCAGTTTTGCTAGAACCAGGTCAGGCCAGACATTCTTAACGTCTTCTTCTCAGTTATCTCTATTGTCCAGATGGAGAGCCCAGCGCATCAGAATCAATCAATCCTTGTACGGTGCACCGAGGTCTGCTCGACCGGACCCGAGAGGGCAAAACTAAATCTGGTTAGTAATGACCAGAATCGGGTAAGCGTTTTTGGTGAAATAAGTCATGCAGCACCCAGGCTCATGTAATACAAAGGGTTTTCCCCGTGTAAGCACCCTGGATAAGAGTTTCAACCCCAAGTAGAAAGGAACAAGACCCATGCACCTTTTCATTCAATTACACAACAGGTAAGTCAAGCCGCGTGTGATAACCCAATCTGGGCTCAGAATCCCTCAGGCTCAACACTTTGGCTCAATACCATAGCCTCATACAAGAAATAAAGTCCAAGTGCAATTCGTGTTTCCATACGTCAGATATCACTTTCATTAGCGTTTGATGCAGAAAGGGGGTCAATCGAGCGGCCTTACCATTTTACTGGGCATAATTCACAGGCCTGTTTGAATGCTAGCACGTAGCTGCATACCAACACCCCTTTTGTCGTGAGCTTCTGGCTGAGTTTTACTGAGGCTCAATTCTGGCAGAATGCGGAGTCATCAGAAATAAAACTGGTTTCCACCAAGACCAACCTTCTAATCAGATAATCTTTAAGAACTTATTATACCATTAATCATTTTTCGCGTAACCTCAGAGTCTGACCGCTGTATCTAATCCCCATCAAGCAGATATTTAATTAACAGAAAAACTATCTTCCGTATCACGGATTGTTTCTTCCTCATCGACAACAGCAATGGAAAGGTAGTTGGAGTTAGAAGGCGATACTCGAACTGGGCTTTGAACTCAGGACCAGCTCGTGCGGCCTCTTTGCTTCGCTTTTGTAGTGTCACCGACTAACCTCTCCGAGGAGCTCAGGACAACCAAATCCCATTCTATACTTTCCCTTTTTGCCTTTGCTTGTAGGCTCACGCCTCTGGGCAACACTATGCCTGCAAGTCAAAGCGACTACACGCAGGCGGCCAATCTCACACGCCTGTCTGCTCTTGCATCCAGCCGGTTAGTACAGTCACACGTTCACTTGCGTGCACGCCCCTTCTTTCGTGACTGTCTCAGCTCATACCATTATTTGTTCTTAGTTTGATTCAGTAAGTAAAGAAAAGAAAAAAAAAAAAAAAAAAAAAAAGAACAACACTGAGCCTTTCAGGTAATAGCCCCTTCTCATTCTCAATCAATTCCAAGTTACGCAGGACACAGGGTAAAACGAGACCGCCGAAAAGGGAGGAGATGGGAAACCTCCTCACCTCAGGTTTTCTCCCAACTTGCCCAATAGCAGTCACACATATGAACGATAAAACAATCTTAGTTTGATCATGCGATACGGCCAGCAGTATTTCCCCAGGATAATCTTAATATCTCGGTCTTACCCGATCATGGAAGCAAGATCACTAAACAAAAAGATGAAGTCTCCATATGGGACCAAGCTTTAACATAAAACTTGAGCTTTGCCAAGTAACACGATTAAGTTCCGAATCATACATGCTCGAGTACTCAAAGATATCGTAGGCATCCGATCATCACTTCACTCAATGCCCCTCTTGGTTGAACTTAGATCAATCGTGTTGACTCGTACTTCCGTTTCTCTCCTCACTGTCAGAAGACTAACTCTTAACATGAGTCTTTACAGGGGCCGTTGGCTCTTTTGATAGCTGCCCCGAGACCGCCGAAGGTGAACGGAAGTGACCACCCATCAACGCTAATTAGGGAAACTGTTTCCTTTTCCGGTGGGAGGCTGATAATTTCAGTAACCAAGAAAAGGGTAATAGTCTAACTCTCATCTAGCGATACGACTTGATGTCTCCCAACGACGCAGATACCGAGCATTGACACGGTTCGCGATCATTCAGTATCCCAACTTCCTGTTCAGGGGCAAGACCCATCGGACGAAGTCAAACAGTCATAGCAACGGCTCATGACTTCACAACTAAATCTTGCTTTTGCTGTTGTACACAAACACACTACACCAGAGCACAGGGGTACTACCAGCAGCCGTAGCTAGCATGCTCAACCCACTCTATTGATCAAGTAAACGCTGGCCAACCCCGTTCGGGTCGCATTCAGGTTTGACGCGTCCGCAGCTATTGACGTCAACTGCAGATCCGCATGCATGATCTCTTCCCTCTCACGAGTGTCGTCATCACCCTCTCACTCCGACCCGTTAATCTCATCAAGAAGTCTGAAGCTCCTCTTCTCTTCTCTAAACGCCACCTGCTGACCCAAACACACCTGTCAGCAGCGTCGTGTCAAGAGAGGGACCGAAATCAGCCTAGTCACTAGCATAGGTTGCCCGTACTCTTCCCTTACACGTCTGACCTCTCTCTTTCCCTTGTGTCCGGCACGTATCTTGTATACTACGGAGAAAAGTGATTTCCTCCGTATGCAAGCATCGTCTGAACACTATCTCGCTTGCCCGGTCCCGAGACAGGGAAGCTGCGCACACTGCTTCACGATCTGCCAACACGGATGACGTCAACAGTGAAGAGCGAGCTCGCATTCTTCCTCCCCCTCTTTTCTTACACGCGCCTTAACTCCTGCTCCCCCGTCAAACCGTGATGACTCGCTGCAGCTCAGCAGGCGCAAGAGCCTCGAGCGAGCACGAAGTCTGCAGTTGACGTCCATCTCACTCCCAAGCTCCCATCTCTCTTTCTCTCTGCAACTCTCTGCATGTGTTGACCTCTCTTCCGGGCGTCCTCTCCCATTGTCCCTCTCTCTGTCTGTCTTTGACAACCTTCTCAGTCTTGCCTGCCCCGCTCTTGAGCACGACTATTGTGACTGCCTCACCGCGTTGCCCCTTTGCTCGCGGACACGTATCGGCCTCTCCTCTGTTGTGGACTAGCCCCCTGGCTACTCTCTCGCGCCATCTTTTCTCGGAGCGTGCCGCTCTGGCTTGCACACGTGTTGACCTCTGAGTACCCCCCTTCTCGACCCTGCTCTCTGTTACTCATGAATTGCTTCGCTCTCGTGTTAGCCTTGGAGAGCCTCTTCTCTTCACAAGTGTCTTTTTCCCCTGCTCTTCTTTTCCCTTGTCCCGCGGCCTCTGGGCATCTGTTGTCGAGAACTGGCTTCGGGTCCACCCTCCACATCTCGCGCCAGAGGGTGGTTCCTGCGAACCTGGCCCGGCCTGTTCCAGGACTGGAGACAGGTCTCCCGGTCAGTAGCCTCACTCTCCGCCTTTGAGTCACGGTCCAGGTGCCGCTGCTCGCGTTCCACTGTGTCTGTCGAGGTTTCAACCTCGTGGTAAGTAATGGTCACCTAAACCTCAGCTGTGACCCCATCCCTCTGCATCCTCCTCTTCGTCCGGTTTTTAGATTCCATGACCGCCAACTGTAGTCTCTGGTCCCTCTTCATTTCCTCGTCTCTCGCTCCCTCTACGGTAACCTTTAGACTCGCCTCATCTCCTCCACAGTAACTCAGGATCTTAGTGATCCTGGGACCCTCGCAAGACATAGGAGACCAGCGAGTCGTGTACTTCCAGTAATCCGGCTGGTAGCCATGCAGGCCATTGCTGCGTGCCATAGCCGATTGACAGATCGACACAGCTCGGTACTCGGCACACTTGCGCGCAGGCGCTGACTGCCCGTCGTTCTTAGGCCAACAGTGTCAGCACAGTAAAAGTGGCATGTGCGCTGCTACCTGCCCACACCAAGGACTCATTTGCCCCATCCCTTTATAGGCTCACCACTCGCTATGATCCCGCGTTCTAAACGAAGAGTTCAGCTTTAATTTTTTCCGAATTTCCTCACATTAATAGTTTTAATGCTCCAAAATATAAAGCAAAATAAAACTAAATAATTTAGAGACCGAAACTCAACAGTCGAATCACGGGCCGAACTAACTATGCTACTATCAGTCACTAATCATCGCGATGTGACCACGGTCCAAAAACAGAAGTCCCATAACGGGATACCGACAACTTTTCCCTTCCTTCAAAACACGTCTGTTGGCCTATCCTTGATGGGTACCCGTGTCCGATGGCAAAAAGGGGGCTTATGACCCTCTTCGGGGGTGATAAGCCTCCTACCGATGCGGCCACGGGTTGCCCCTCTTTTGGGGTCCTACCACGTGGCGCCCGATCAGGCCTCCCAACCATCGGTACCAAAATGGCAGGCCAAATCAATCTAGGCCACAGACTGCAGCCACGCTCGAATTTCAAGCCGTTGGCCTTCCCGCGAAGTGACAGGCCAAGGAGACTTGAGAAAATTAATAATGATAATAGTAATAATAATAATAGTAATAATAATTATAATAACAACAATAAAACAGAATAGGAAAAAAAGGGAATTCATAATGCCGCCGCGGTCAGAGATCACTAGATCACCCCAAACTAAAGAGAGGGTCCAGATCTACACGCGGATCAGACACTCGACTTCCCCTTTTTCTTCTTATTCCTGCTTTTCTTTTTCTTTTTTCTTCTTTTGCCCCCTTTTCTATTCGACTGTAACAACGAGCGTATGTACCTAACCCATAACCCGACTAGAGCGCGATCGGCGAGCAGTAGAAATGACAGCGCCGGTCTTTTCACCTTCGCGTCCTAGGGCGAACCCGGCGGCTACCACGGTTACAGGCCGGTAGTGCTCTGCTGTACAGCAGGGCGCCGAGCCTGCGTGGACCAAAAGGAAAGTCCTGTGGCGCACCCTCCCTTTTGCTGAGGCAGGCACCAACAGGACCGGTCCACGTCAAGGTACAGTCCGAGTACTAGGGTTTGTAGAGGTTCGGGAACACGACTACAGGCTGCAACATCGAAGCAAAGGCTGGTACCAAGTAGGGACTTGGTACGCAGAGGACGGCTGGGACACCGCGCCCTCCGACATGATACCAAACCCCCACCCAGCATCCCCATTGGGTCAAAATGCGTGGGCGCTCAGTATAAAACAGTGCATAGCTTAGGACTCTCATCCATTTCCTTCATATCACAGTGACTTGCCGTAATGTTTTACGGTTGTCATCCTTTTCTTACCGTATCATATTTTTCTCCTTTTCTCTCTTTACATAGCTTCTTCTTCTCTTTTTCTTCTCTCCCTCTTATCGTGCATGCGGCGTCGCTGCGTGGCTTGCGCCACTATCCTTTACTCTCCTTTACCCCTCTTGTAGTTCCCTCTGCCGGACATCTTTCTTCGTTCATCGTTTTCTTAAGTAACACTCAATCTCGCACCATGCCTGAAGCACGTCGGGGACAGGGAAGAGGAAGAGGTGGTAGAATTGGGAAGGTGTGTGAAGAGCCGTCGGCTCGTACACGGCGCGAGTATAGTTCGGAGGAGGAGGAGGATGAGCCGCATGGCTATGGTGCTCATTCGAGGCCTTACCTTCGCCACTCAATGCCAACGTGGTGCGAAAGAACTCCATCCCCAGATAAGATGGAGTACTTCCAGAAGAAGTTCCAGGCGCGCTACGGCGCGCCGAGCACTTCCTCCCCTCCTTACACTCCCAGAGTCCCCATCACTCCTACGGCGAGTAAGGCCCTAGTGACTGTCCCCTCTGTTCCTTGCGCTGCTCCCTCTACCCCTCATCCCAATAACTGCATCCTTTTCGACATCTTCTTTGTATGGCGATCTTCTATATCCTCTATAAGCGTGATTTTTCTCAACCTTCTGAGTCAGTTCCCCTTCCAGCCCTTTAGTTTCATGCCTTACTTCATAGCGTTCCTGGCTTGAGAGTTTGAACACCTTGAGGCCGGGGATGCAGGTTCCTCGTGAACCACGCCGCTTGTAGGCCACCAAATAAATTTAAGAAGGATTATGTTTCCATTTTTTCACTCACTGCTGATTTTGATCTCTTGTCATTATGAAATTTGTTCTCAATCTGAACTTTATGGCAGGGAAAGGTTACCTTAACCTTCACCTTGGCTGTAAATCGAAACATTGTCAGTCTGACACCAATGCTTGGGACACTTGTCCAGTCTGCCACACTGGGAGCAGGGCATACCAAACCCTTTTTCTGTTCTCTGGTCTGTGCGAGATATCTTCTCAACTTCTCAAGTAACTCAGGGGATACCAAACCCTGTCTTCTTTCTCTGGTCTGAGTGAAGCGTCTCCTCAACTTCTCAGATAGAAGGAAGGGGATACCAAACCCCTTTTTTCTTTTCTCTGGTCTGGGAACTTCAGATAAGTCTTTATATACCTGCAAAACAGCGAGTCCCACAGACAACAGACTATGCTCCAGCAAGCAGATCCCTCAATAATTATCAGCCAAGCAACAAGTAAACAAAATAAAACCCAGAATAAAATAAAATAATAAAATAATAAAATAATAAACACAGCAAGACAATTCTTCACACCCAAGAGTTATTGATTGCCTTGGTTTTGGCCCACCACTGGCCAGGAATGACAGACGTTGTCGGGACCGGTGAGTCCCGAATAACTTCCCATCACTCGAGAGACTGGATATGGGCAAACTGTGCACAACAGAGAAATCTGGAGTGAGGAGGCGGGAGAGAGCAAAGACAAAGGATTAGGCCGCAGGAGGGAGTGATGCCCTGGGGTGAGAACCACAGAAGGAAAGAACTAGTAACGGCAAGCAAGCGAGCGCAAGAACAGGGGCACATAGAACATAGCATGAGGCCGGGAGGGCCGTTGGGATGCAAATGCAGCACGAAAGCGATAAAGGAATGAGGGAGTCGAGGGACAGGCGGCCCAGAGGCCGCAGGAAGATAGAGAACGAGGTGTCAACATCGGGGCCACCTACGGGAGCCTCGGGGTAGAGACTGCGACCGAAGGAACCGGCGCGCGCAAGGCGCAAGAAAAGACAAGGGAGAGGGGTCACCATGGGGCGGCAAAACGCCCAAGGGACGTGGGACACCTCGGGGAAAGGCACCCGAGGCCACGTGGGACTAAGTAAAAATGATAGCATCCGGGGCGAAATGTGCCGGGGACCGTCAGCGGGACTAAGTATCGGGGACCACAGGCGGGACTAAGTGTCCGGGACCACCGACGGGACTAAGTATCGGGGACCACCAGCGGGACTAAGTGTCAGGGACCACCGGTGGGACTAAGTGTCGGGGACCGCCGACGGGACTAAGTGTTGGAAGCCACCAACGGGACAAGTGGCGGGGACATAGGAAGGCCCCAAGAGAAACGGTGGAGCGGCTTGTGGAAAATAATTAAGACAAGGTGCTCCGTCAAGATCGAGATCTTGACGACCAAGAATATTAGCACCACTAGTGCAAGCACTAGTGGTAGCAAACAGGAAGGCCAAAAGGAAAATAAAAAATAAAGTGACTTGAAGTAGGAGGCATGGGAGCAATCCGAAAAATCTCGGATTACCCCCCCCCCCTAGAAAATGGAGTCAAATGAGACCCCATGTGAAAAATAGTCCTCCAGGAGAAAATCGGAGTAGGAAGGGCCACTATGGGAGGAAAATAGAAGTAAAGGGAGGCTCCCATGGGCATGAGAAGGCCGACATTGCAGTCCGAGATATAACGGACTGCACCATGGGCATAGGAAGGGCCAGAACTAAGAGGAAGGGGCTAGAAAAGGGCCTTAACGGCCACTTGACACTTCACATGTTAGAAAAAAGATAGAAAAGAAAAGAAAATGTGAGAGAATGAGACAAAAAAAGTGAGAGGGAGTGAGTGAGTTGGCCGTCAGTAGGGACTGCCACAAGTAGGGACTGGCAGGTCCCTACTATCCAAGAAAGGAGGAAAAAGAAAAGAAAAAAAACAAAAAGAAAAGAAAAGCAAAGAAAAGAAAAGAGAAAAAAGCCTTAACGGTAAAAAACGGTCACTTGGGGAGATTCGTCCGTGACCAGATTCATTCTGGAATATGGCGGTTACAAAGGACTTGGATTTTCTTTGATTTTTGCAGAGAAAATCAAAGAAAAGCAAGGCCCCATGCAACCGGAATAAAACGGATTGTATGCATGAGAAACACATGTTTTAGGTGCATCCGAAACCAAAATCAAGTCCGGATGCACTTGGGAATTGACCGTTTCTTTTTCTTTTGAGTGAGGGCTAGTTGTGGGGCATTGAGGCTAGCGAATTGACCCCCATTGCAGTCCGAGTTGCAATGGACTGCATGGGGATGCCTAGGCTAAAGGAAAATGAGCCACGACAAGCCCGGAAGGCTAGAAAGGAGCGATTTCGGCATAGGGCAGGTAAAGACGGTAAACGACAACCGTGAGATAAGATCTCACGGCCTAGAAAAATCGGCACGCATGTAGAAATGATGGGACCACCAAGGACAAAGGGCCCCAAAAATAAAAATGGGACGCCGTCCGGAATGTTGCCGAGGGCCAAGTGGATCCAAATAATAAAAATTGGAAGACGGGACATGCGCCGGCGGGACCGCCGACGAGACGAGAAAATGAAACTAGTATGGAGGAGAGTGGCGGGGACTTGGGATGTCCCAAGGGGATTGTGAGTAAGTACAAGGAATATCTGTGCAAGCAAACGGCACCGTCGAGATCAAGGATCCAGACGGTGAAAAATATCAGCACCACTAGTGCAAGCACTAGTGGGGGCCAGCGGAAGAGCCATAGGGAGAAAAGAAAGCAAAATAATAGTGTTGGGAGGGCTGCCCAGCAGTCCTAGACATCTCGGACTAGTTGGGCATGAGAAAATAGAGCCTCAAGAGGCTCAACATGAGAAAAAGGTCTCAAAATTGGGCAAACGGGAGCAAAGTGGAGCCCTCTAGGAGCATGGGGGTGCCATTGTTGGAATCCGAAATGTAACGGCAAAGTAACAGCCATGAACCTGGCCTTGAATGAGGCCTTAGGGACTAGAAGGAGGGTGCATAGCAGTTTGACACTTGTCACAACTGAAATAAAAAAAAAATAAAGAAAAATGAGAGAAAAAGGAGGGAGAATGAGACAAAAAGGGAGAAAAGAGTGGAGGAGAGTGTGCCGGCCTATTGGGACCTGCACAGTAGGGACTGGCAGGTCCCAACTGTGACCTCATCCCTCCTAGAATGAGGGAGGGCAATCCGGATTGTAGACATATGGCCCTTGGGGCCATATCTCAATAAAATCTGAATTAAAAAGTAGAAAATGAGAGAAAATGCAAAAAAGAAGTGGCCGGTTTTCTTTTGGACCATGGATCTGAGATCAGATCTCATGGTGGAGAGGAACTAGCCGTTTTTTGTGGGCCAGCTCAGAACAAGCTCCGGAATGAGGTGGCAGCCCAAAATGGAAAGAAACAAAAGAAGGAAAGAGACAAAACTGTGCATTTGGCCCAAAAAGAGAGCAAGATGCACCAAAAATTGAAAAAGTGGACTTAGGGGCTCAAAATTGAAGCAAGGGCTACTAGGGGGTAGCACGGATTATTGCTGGCCTTGGATCTCAGCCAGATCCAAGGCTGAAAATGTGCCGCCACATGGAAAAATGCAGTGAGGAAGAGAGGAACCCGGGGAAAAGGCAAAGGTTGGAGGAGGAGGAGCCTATTGAGGTCATAGACCACAACAGCCGGGAAGAAGAGGATGAGGTGACAACACCCATCAGGGAAGAACGAGGAAAGGAGGAGGATTCAAGGAAAGAAAAGGACAAATGGATAGCAAAGTTCGGACAAACCTTCAGCGATTGGTTTGATCAATCGGGCGCTATCTTACGATACCAATGGGCAATGAAGGGCAGGGAAAAGCTGAGTAGGGGAGAGGACTTATCCCCAACGACCTTCTTCCCGGAAGGGACGCTCCTTCAGTTACAGGAAATAAAGAGACAAATGCAGCAGGAAATGGAGGATCGAGCAAGAAGGGAGGCTCGGCGCGGGGCAGCGGACATTAGGCATAATGGGGGCTAGCTAGAAATTGGGGAGGGATGGTACCTGGGCAGTCGGAACTGCCATTCTGAACTTCGCACTTGAGCTCCTTTTTGAATGAATTGAGATGGGATAACTTTCTAAGCTCGAGATGACTAAGGACTGGGCAATCAGCGCTACTTTGTACGAGTGGTTGCTTCTTCAGGGAGGGGCACGAGAGCCTTTTGTGCACTCAGGATAGAACAATGGATGGTTGGGTTGGCTAAGGGAAAGGCAAGGGGAAAACAGAGGGATCTAGTTAAGACGAGTCTGTAATGTTGTCTTTGCATTCGAACTTTGTCTCCTTGTTTTTTTTGGACGGACTGCGACGTAACTACCTTTGGGCTAAGGATGCTAGTAAAGGGATGGGTGACTAGTGCTACTTTGTATAAGTACTTGATCCTTTCGAGAAATGAGAGCCTTTTTGTGGTAAGGGACTGGGATGATTAACTTTAAGACGGGCAAGGGCATGTGAATTATCGAAGGTTGGAAGAAAAATTGATGGTGAGAGTTTTCTTTTGAATTGCGTATCCACGATTGAAGGAGTCGTTGCACGAGTCCTTGGAGAGGTTAGGGGACCTATGGAGGCGTGAAGAACACTCTTCCCTAGGAGCCTAATCCAACAAGTCCCACATCAATCCAGAACAACAAGACACATGAAAACCTGAGAAAGAGAAAACAGTGAGGACACACACCCTTTGCAATGGTTGAACGGTCGAGCGGGCCAGTGCTGCTTGAGGTTGCAACCCTCAACTTGATTACTAGACGCTAAGTCGGATGTATGAATGGACATAAGGATGACAAATGCTATGAGGAAGAGGAAGAAGCATGCGTAAAAACCCAAGAAGATGGTCGCCTTCTAACCCCCGAGACGAGATAGGATCCGTGTCCTCAAGGCCCACCCCCTCGGGCGCTAACATTGCAATGGACAAGGATGGTCCTAACCAGGCTGCCCAATTGGAATGGATAAGGATGGTCCTAACCAGGCTGTCCGATTGCAATGGATAAGAATGACCCTAACCAGGCTGTTCGACTTGGAATTGGAAAGAACGACCCTAACCAGGTTGTTCAGAATGGCCCCTGACAAGGGTCATTCTTTGGAATTGGCACTGGGGTCCCCTTGCATGGCTGCTTGAGATGCATGATATTGGAAGAGTTGAGCTTTGGAAAAGACATTGAAAAAGTTGAGCTTGGAAAAGATATTGGAGTCAGCCTTGGAAAAGATATTGGACTTAACCCTAGAAGAGATATTGCATTGAGCGTTGGACTGAGATTGAGCATGGGAAGGAGACTGAGCATTGGAATTGGATTGAGTATTGGAAATTGCATTGCATAAACAAGGGACCCTAAGCAACTTGGAAGAAAGGTCGTCGGGCCGGCCATGGAATTCGTATGGAAATGAAATTTCTCCTTTCTTCTAGTCTTTGGCCTCAGCAAGAGGGGGATATCGGTGCATGCACCGCGACCCCAAGACCTCTATCCCTTGAGGGAAAAAGTCTCAGCGCGACCTGTCCCTCTTCAAGGGGATGCGGGTTAAAGGATCAAGGCACCTACCACTTGGATCGGTGACGGTCGTCCGGAACCAACCCCGACAATGAGCTCTAGTCGGGGAGTTCAAACTGTGCCTCCGGCTAAACGCCTAAACGTCAAAGGGCGAGAGAGTCAAATGGGCGAGAGAGCCATTCTCATCTAAGTCTATTTTGCTACTCTCCAACCACACGCCATGTCATAGAGGGGTGGCATGGCCGTTTGGATCGGACCACGGCTGCTCGCGCTAAGTTGGGCGGCACTGTCCAAGGGGAGAGGCTGGGCGAGGTACCGGGTGGAGTCCGCCACCACCACGGGGCATTGGCACTGCCCTGCCGGAACATTACAACCGTTTCGGGACTAATTGCGAGGTCTTCGTAACTGCACTCGCGGATTGATTGAGAGCCCCAACTCTCTTGAAAGGAAGAGGCCGGAATCCAAAAAATCACCACTCGGGAGGAACGATTCGCGAGGAACACTCTTACGGCTAGACGAGGCCTTGACAGGCTTGGCTTGGACCTGCCTGACAGACGCGAGGAGAAACCTTGGTATTGGTGCTCGCCACGTAAGAGAAAAAAGGTCGGACCGGGTAGAAGGATGAGGCGTCGTCCGCTGGGGAGGAACTGATCACTCCTCCTTTTGTGAAGTGGATGGGCTTGTGTCCTTGACTTGCGGTCGGCGGGCCAAAGGTCTGCTTACCTCCGAGTGAACCCCAGTCGCGCGATGGGGACATTGCGTTTTGAGTGGGGGGAAGGCGTGCCATCTACCAATAAATACGCATGGAAAAAGACTTGTAATTGGTTTTTGCAAGGACCTGAGAAAAGGGGGCCTAACAAGATGCCAGGAAAGAAAGAAACTTGTGATTGAGTCTGCATAGGCCTGAGAAAAGGGGGCCTGGCAGGACGCCCAGAGCAGAAAGGACTTGAGCAAGTGATAAATGTGATCTTGAGAAAAGGGCCCGGCAAAATGACTGGGGAAGAAAAGATTGGTATGATTGACTTTGCATGGACCTGAGAAAAGGACTGGCAGGATGGGAAATGGACGAGTAATTGGCTTGTATGGACTTGAGAAGGAGGCCTGACAAGGCGTCTAGAAAATAAATGTACAACGAATGAGCCAAGCTTTGCACATGGAAAGTCAATTAAGCAAAGGGCAAGAACGAACAAAGGATGATATGCATGCGGAATTGGCAGGACCTGAGAAAAGCCGGAAAGGATAACCCGGGAAGAATGCATGTGGATTTGGCTATGTCTGAGCCTCGGGGGGAGGGAATTGAAGACGTGGATTGTACAGGCCGAAAAAGGCAAAACATTGGCGGATGTTCTAAGAGTGATGATTGGATGAAATCAGAATGTTGTATGCTTGAGAGTGCTTCCTCCATGGAATGGGAAGATAGATTTGAGATTACAAAGCACTTAGGGGAAGTTGTGCCTGTGTTCATCGATTCGAAGTGGGTATCACCACAACAAAGGGCGATGGTTGTACTGGACGAGCATCCCCCTTCCGAAGCAAATGCCTGACATTGAGTCACATCCGAAAACTTGCCTACAATTTGTTATCAACAATGCCAAGGCATATAATGAGAAAACCAATTGTGTCATGACAANAATGCCTGACATTGAGTCACATCCGAAAACTTGCCTACAATTTGTTATCAACAATGCCAAGGCATATAATGAGAAAACCAATTGTGTCATGACAACAAATTGTCACCCTGGGAATAAAGTCAGCATGCCAGTAGTTAAGTGCATGAAGCAAGGAGAGTCTCGTTTGCTTAATGTTACTGAAGTCGAAAGAATTATGGGCTACCCTGCTGGGTATACACAGTTGACTGAAGAGGAAGGTCGTGTCGCGATTGAGGGAAAGATAAAGAGGCAGAGCTATGATGGAAATGAGCAACCTGGTCTAAGCTGTGGGAGAAAAGAGAAGCCGAATAAGAACCTTGACTCCCCCATACCCTCCCCCGCCCCAAGGGGCAGAAATTTAAAGAAAGACCCGAGAAAAGAACGGGAAAAGACCAAGAGAACCCTGGCAAGCTAACTAACCATCTCACCCCAACCCACCCCTCTTCGTCTGTCTATCACTCCAAAATCCCACTAACTATGGATTGGTCCGCGATGAGGACATCGCGAATGAGTGGGGGGAATATGTCGGGACCGGTGAGCCCCGAATGACTTCCCACCACTCGAGAGACTGTATATGGCCGATTTGTGCACGACAGAGAAAACCGGGTGCAAGGAGGATGGGAGGATCAAGGCACAGGCGCGGGCACGAGGAATCCAGAGGCTGCTTGAAGTCGTTAGGACCAATGAACCAGGTAGGAATTGAAGAAAACGGGAGGCGACAGAGGATCGCAAGGAAATAATGATGACATAGGACGCAAGAGGGTCCCATCGGACGCTGGGTGCCGGCATGAGAAAGGGGTAGCCGGGTCAGGTGGGCCACTAGGACGTAGCGACAAAAGAGCCAAGGGGGCCACAGGCTAATCTGGGACCAGCGCCCGGAAAAGGAGCGGTGTGCAGACGCAAAGGGAACAAGGGAAGGAGACCGCCATGAGGAGGAGAGATGTCAGGAACATCAGGAGGAAGAATGGTGCCGACGGGACAAAGCGCCCGGAACCACGCGGGACCTCGGGACGATGTGGTGCTGGCGGAACAAAGTGTCTAGGACCACGTAAGACGAAGAGAAGACGTAGTGCCGACAGAACAAAGTGCAAGGGACCCCGTGGGACCAGGCAGAAATGTGGTACCAGCACGGGACTAGTGACGGGAACCGTGGGGGACTAGGCAAAAATTGCGGTACCAGCGGAACCGCCGGCGAAACAGGTACCGATGGGACAAAAAGTCGGGAGCCACCAACGAGACTGAGTGTCGGGAGCCGTCGGCGGAATAATTGACGACTGAACGATGGGGACGCATGATGACCCAACAAAAAAACGGGTCGTGAGATGACGCCGAAGGAACGGTATGAACTAAGAGTAATAGGAGGATGGGGAGAAGTCGGGCGTCGACAGGAATTGTCGGCAGAATGGAAGAGGCGGGCGTGACGCGGGAAAGACGGAGGGTATCTGGGATGACCCAAGGGGAACCGGGATCAGGTATAATGACAATAAAAGTAAAATAATATCGAGGGAGGCGCCGCCGTCTGGGCCGGGGGTCCGAACGAAAATATTAAGTACCACCGCGGCAAGCGCCAGCGGGAGGTGCCAAGTGGGAAGAGAAGAGGGAGTAGCGGCAGTGAGGTGGCCCGGCCAGCAGTCCGGGTTATTCCGGACCAGCCAGGCCAAGAAAAACAAAGTTCCGATGGCTCCACGTGAAGAAATGGCTGGCCAGAGAAAATCGGAGCAAGGGGGCCTCAAACTGGAAGCGGCGGCAGCCAAACGGAGCCCCCTAGGACCTTGGGGGTGCCACTACTGCAGTCCGAGGTATAACGGCCACATGCCGGCTGCAAAATCAGACCTTGGGTAGGGTCCAACAACTAGAAAGAGGAGAAATAGCTGCTGGACACTTGTCCCAACAGAAATAAAAGAGAAAAAGAGGGAAAAAGCGGAGAAAAAGGGGGAGGGTGAGACAACGGAGGAGGAATGGGTGGAGGAAAATGTGCCGCCAGGTTGGGACTGGAGCAGTAGGGACTGGCAGGTCTCAATAATGAACTCATCCCTCCTAGATCCTAGGAGGGCATCCCGGATTGCAGAGATATGGCCCTTGGGGCATTATCTCTGCAATATTTGAATTTAAGCAGCAAAAATAAGAAAAAATGTTGATGTGGGTTGACCGGTTTTCTTTTGGGCCATAGATCTAAGATCAGATCTTGTGGAGGAGGAGATCTAGCCGTTTTTTGTGGGCTGACACAAAACGGCTAGCTCCGGAATGAGGTGGCAGCAAAACGGAGGGAAAACAACGAAAGGAAGAAGACACAACTGAGTATTTGGCCCAAGGTTTGGACCGGATACATCAGAACATTGAAAATTGAAGTAAAAGGCTCAAATTTGGGCCAAGGGGAGCTTGGGGGTAGCTCGGAATAGTGGGGGCCATAGATCTCACCCAAATCCAAGGCTGAGATTGTGCCGCCACTTGGAAAAAAGCAACCGCCTACCCAAACGAGGCCTAGATCAAGAAAAAGACAAGAGATGGGCCTTTAGGCCCTTAATTTTCAGTAAAGACTGCATTTTGGGTAGTGGTACCCCAAAAGGCAGCTCTTTTTGAAATGAAAAGAGGCCGGGGTAGGCCAAGGGGTAGTCCGAGAAGGTACCAGCCACTCGGACTGCATGTACCTGGCCAAAACGAGGCCCGGGTACCTCCAGATAGGCCAAAACCGAAAATTTGGCCTTTTGGGTACCTCGGTCCACCTAGGGGCACTTGGAGAGGCCTAGGGGCTGGGCGGTGCACCAGTTTCAACCTATTTAAGCTGGAGGTGCAGGCCGTCACCCTCATTTGAGCATGAGAGGAGCCCATGCTTCCAAAATGAGTCCATGAGAGAGTCCTAGTGGAATAGAGCAAAGAAGTGAGAGTCGGCGCTACCCTGGAGCCTAGCTATGGTAACAGGGCTGAGGGAGAAGGCCTAGAGGCTAGAAGAAGGCAAGGAGAGTGGTCCGCCGTAGCCCTCAGGCTGTGAGGTAGAAGGAGAGGCTAGAAGGGGTCCCCTTAGCCCTCCTAGAGGGAAGGACTCCATAGCCCTAGTGGTAGGAGTTTG
>BFEA01000597.1:831573-845886 GCA_003427395.1 Chara braunii | reverse complement strand
CCGACGATGCTCCGACACTCGCCGTCAACCACATTTTCAGCACACTTAGGAGAGATTGGCTCACCGAATGGCAGAAGGTTGTGGCAACACCCGACTTGGACTTTTCGTTCAACCACCTGTACATGAGTTCTACAACAGCTCGTGTGCTGCCCTGGCTCAAGCACTTGGTGACCAGTTCCAACACATGACCTTTGCCGAGATCATCGACAAGGCCCGTGAGATCATCAAGACTAATCGGGCGGCCGCTGACGATAAATCGTCGGCGCAGCCCACCTATGTGGAGAAAGGACGACCGTCCAGCTGCGAAGCAACAACAAAAACCGTAATCATGGGAAGGCGAAATCTGCATCAGCAGCCGGAACTGGACAGCCAGCACCATGGGTCAAGTTCAACTTGACCGAGAACGAATACTAGTGGTGCAGCCGCTAGTATTGTTGCTATTGGTGCAACAACACCAAGCACAAGACCTTGCGACGCCAAGATCAAGGCAAGGTCAACGTTCGTCCTTGCAACGGCTCGGGAAACTAAGCACCATGGGAGGTGAGGTGACTCCCCCTCCCACTTCGCCGGATACGACCGCCTTGCTAGCGACCTCCTACACACACCTGGGGAGGACGCGGATGCCGTGAGTCCTCGGTTTACTTATGAGGACAATGTTGTTCACTTGGTCCCACCGTTGGACCAGCCACTCCACGTGCTAGACTACACCGCATGCTCAGTTTCTTCGGCACCTTCGCGGTTGATGTCAATCAGGGATTCGACGTCATGGTCAAGACTTGAGGAGTTCGACCCGTTGGTGATCGTGGACTTCCACTGGATGCCCCTTTCCCCGACCGGACGATTGCTGAAACCGCATTGCAACGCCTTGATGGCACACTTGCGGGAGTACTTGCACATTGCAGTACCAACTCCGTTGATGGACGTCGGAGTAGAGGTTGTTGACCTTCACGACTATCTTGCAAAGATTGACCACGAGTTCGAGACATAGTGGTACATTGACAACAACATGCCATTGTTGTACATCCGCATTCAGATCGGGGAAGCAACCTGCAACGCTTTGATCGATTGTGGCGCTACTCGCAACTACATAAGCCAAGACTTTATGGTACGGGCTGGTCTTGGGTTGCGCGTTCGGAGGAAGTCGCAGCCGACGGAAGTCACCTTGGCCGACTGTCCTACGCGCAAGTCAATTGGTCGATGCATCGACTCAGTCCCGGTGTACTTCGCCTTACACCAATGCGAAGCTATGTCCTGTGACATTTTGGACACCAAATTCGACATGATTTTGGGCATGCCGTGGCTGCGAAGTGAGGACCATCTGGTCAACTTCTATTGTCGCACGGTTCACCTTCGTGACCGGTCCGGCAAATTGGTTCCATACACGGTACCTCCACCTCACCCTTCGATTGGCTGCCACGTCGTGTCCGCCATTCGAGCATCCATCTCAGGAAATGACATCGAGGAGATGGGTACGTGTTTTCTCCACGCCCTCCCTCCACAAGACTCTTCATCGACAGATCCACACATTATAAAGCTTCTCGACGCCTACGGCAACGTGTTCGAAGCCCCACACGGAGTTGTACAGGACCGGCACATACGACATGAGATTATTCTTGAGCCCGGTGTCGTACCTCCGTGCGATTGCATCTACCGCATGAGCGAGGAAGAACTAAGTGTGCTCCGAGCACAACTCGACGATCTTCTTGCGAAAGGTTGGATATGACCAACCTCTTCGGCATACGGTGCTCCCATTCTCTTCGTCCAGAAGAAGAACAAAGACTTACGATTATGCATTGACTACCCGAAGCTCAATGCACAAACCATGAAGAATGTTGGGCCCCTCCCGCGAATCGATGATCTCCTCGAATGGTAGGGCGGTGTCAAGTTCTTCTCCAAGCTAGACCTCAAATCAGGGTATCACCAAATTGAGATCCGACAAGGAGAACGTTACAAAACTGCGTTGAAGACGCATTATGGGCATCTCGAATGGATGGTCATGCCTGTCGGCCTTACGAATGCCCCAGCCACATTCTAGGCGACCATGACGACGGAGTTCCGCAATCTGTTGGACCGGTCCGTGCTCATCTACCTCGACGACATCTTGGTGTATAGCCGAACCTTATATGAGCATGCGGAGCACCTACGCACCTAATTGGAGCAGCTAAGACAAGCCAAGTACAAGGCTAGCCACAACAAATGTGGATTCACGTGGCAAGAACTCGATTACTTAGGCCACTATCTGACTCCGCAAGGCATCCATCCGCTCACGGACAAGATTGAGGCCATTCGTGTATGGCTTGAGCCCACCAACACCACGGATACTCGATCGTTCAGGGGATTGGCCGGCTATTATTAACGCTTCATCACCGGCTATTCAAGAATTGCGGCACCATTGACACGATTACAATCGCCAAAGGTGCCCTTCAAACTGAACGACGAAGCGTGCCATGCTTTCCAAGCACTCGAGACGGCCATGATCATGGCAC
This sequence comes from Chara braunii, assembly GCA_003427395.1. Taxonomy (NCBI): domain Eukaryota; kingdom Viridiplantae; phylum Streptophyta; class Charophyceae; order Charales; family Characeae; genus Chara; species Chara braunii. The sequence goes on along the minus strand of BFEA01000597.1, from coordinate 843,400 downwards.
CCGTCCTAAGCATCTACGATCCCACGTTGCCGATGAGAGTGACAACCGACACTTCCAATTATGGCATTGGAGGCATCTTGGAACAACACAACGGCGAGGATTGGCACCCCGTGGAGTACTTCAGCCACAAGGTGCCCTCCATCAACACACTTGATGATGCAAGGAAGAAAGAACTGCTCGTGTTCGTGATGGCTCTCAAACAATGGTGGCACTTCCTCCTTGGGCGTCGTAGGTTCACATGGGTTACGGACAACAACCCGTTGACTTACTATAAGACGCAAGACATGTCGAGCAGCACTATTGGACGATGGATGTACTTCATTGACCAGTTTGACTTCACATCGAGACCCCTTTTCAGGCCTCTCCAGTCTCGCAGCCGATGCACTCTCACGAAGACCTGATCTTTGCGCCATGACACACCATACCTTCGCGTTCAGCGAGGACCTCCAGTGGCACTTAATCCGAGGCTACAAGTCCGACCCTGAGTGCGCGCCACTCTACGAGCAGCTCTCTTCGGATAACCCACCGACGAGCCACTATCGCATCGCAGATGGCTACTTGATCCTTCACACTCGAGGCAAGGACCAACTATGTGTGCCTCAAGATTGTCGGCTTCAGACTCACCTTCTCGGCGAGTACCACGACTCGTGCCTCGCCGGTCACCTTGGAGAAAATCGCACGATCTCTCGAATGCAGTCCAAGTTTCGATGGTCGGGCTTCGAGACTGACGTTCTCAAGTATTGCGAGTCATGCGAAGTTTGTTGACGAAACAAACGTCGCAATCGCAAGTCGTACGCCGAGTTACGACCTTTGCCCATTCCGCGCGAACCCGACGTCTCCATTGCTATTGACATCACAGGCCCCTTTCGGTCTCGACGACATTCTCACAGTCGTTGATCAGTAGTAAATACGCTTGATTCCTCCCATGCAAATACCATGCTAACGCTCCCGAGCTTGCACGGACCTTGCACGTTGGCTGGATTTGTGGCCACGGTGTCTCGGAGGACATCGTTAGCGTCAGTGACACTCGGTTCATGTCGGACTTTTGGACTGCTCTCATGAAGGAGTCTGGAACCACCATGAAACCAAGTTTCGCTTGGCATCCACAAACAGACGGGTAAACGGAGAGGGCACATCAAACCGCCAAAATGATGCTCCGCACACTCATCCGACCGGATCAAAAGGACTGGGTAGACTGTCTTTTCGACATCAAGTTCGCCTACAACACGTCATTGCATCCGACGAGCATCGTCACTCCATTTGAGCTTCACCATGAAGGTCGGAAAGGATGGATTTTCGCTGACCTTCTTCTTTCGCAGGCCGCCGACATCGACACCCCTTGCACACCCGCCTCCATTCGGAAGAGGCGGGAGCTGTTGGCCAAAGTCCGCGCAACCATGCAAAAGGCTCAGGTCCGCATGCAGCAGCAAGTGAACCGACGTCGTGTGCCTTGTCCCATCCGTGAATGGGACCTGGTCTGGGTCTCCTCCGAGGAGTTTGTGATGTCTCTCGCAAGCTCCTCCCTAGATGGTTTGGGGCTTGGCTCGTTCAGTCTGCAGCTGACGATCAGCCCATCGGTTTCCGCCATCCTATATTTCACGCTTCGAAGCTAGCCACGTATACGTCGACTAAGAGCAACGACTTTTCGGAGCGACGACCGCAAGACCCTCCTTCAATGGATGGCCACCAAGAGGTTGAGCGGGTCATCACACACCGCCACTACGACAACAAGCCGGCGCAGTACAAAGTCAGATTCCAACAATGTGACCGTGAAAACACACGGTAGATTTCCCGGGATGCTTTGAAGAGTTCCTGTTACATGCTGCGCCTGCAACAGGCTGCACGGGCCCCCTTTCAGGCCCGTGACGTTTTCAAGCCAAAAGCCTGAAAACAAGGGCCTACAGGCCCTGTGTCGTTTCAGCCTGAAAGCCTGAAAACAAGGGCCTACAAGTGTGTCGTTTCAGGCTAAATCAAAGGCTTTTCGGCCCTGAGTATTTTCAGCCTGAAACTGAGGGCCATTTTCAAGCCCTCATCCGTCCGACCCGCCCTGAAACTCGGGCAACAAACCAGGGTTTTAGCACAGGCCATTTCAAGCCTGTTTTCTAGACAACCCCTGGTTGAGCTTCAACTCCAGGGTCTGGCACATTTCGGCATTGGCAAGAGCAGCCTCCTGGACGGGCCAACACTATATAGGACGAGCCCGCCCTGCAGGCCGGTAGGTAGTTCCTAGGTACTTCCCAGGCACTTCACGTGCAGTTCAGGAGGCAGGAGGTAGTCTTCAGGATTCGGCAGCAGCACTCTGGAGGAGCGCTGCTAGAGTAGCTGTAGCGGTGGCAGTAGTCTTCAGCGTTGGGCGTTAGTAGCGTTAGCAGTAGTCTTCAACGTTGGGCGCCATAGGAGCTAGAGTAGTACTAGAAAGAGAGAGATGGGGCAGAGGCCAGGGATACTTACCTGCAGCGCCATAGCTCCAGCTTCGCCCTCGAGGTACCTGCAGCACAACACCATCTTCACAGGTTAGTACCTGGCATATGAGAGAGAGAGTTCTTATTCTCCCTCTTCTCAGTCCACCATCTCCCTCTTACCCTCTCGCTACCTGACTTCACTCCATCAGCAGACTATGAGAGAAAGAGAGAGCTTGGTGACCGTTGGATCTAGACTCGACATTTGGGCTTCATACATTTTGACGTGGGATTATTTGGGACTTGTAACGAAGACTTGGTGTTGACGACATTCCCATCTCCCCCCCTCTTCTTCGTTTGTTCCCCTCCTCTTTGTCTGTGCATGATCTGGGCCTGGCACCTTCTTCCTGTGTATAGCGCCAGGTCCATTCACACCTTGTGATGAGGATGATGAATGTTTGGTCTGCGTTGCAACATTGATTGGGCTAGTCATTGGTATTCTAGCATTCTGCTGCGATGTCTTACACTACGTAATAGAGGTCAGTCCCGATCAGGTCAGGACTTCAAGTTGTATCTAAGTCTTCCACTGCGCTATAAAGCACCACCATTTTGTATGTATCAGAATGTACACTGCTTGTTGAGATTTCACTTGCACTGCATTGTCCATTCAGTCCTGTTTTATCACATTGCGGATCCTCGGTTTATTATGTACATCGCCCAAATGGGCATGTATCAGTTGGTATGGGAACACCGCACGTGAATCATGACAACCTTATATGACACGTGTGCGGGGACTAGGTAGCTGATTAGTCTTGATTGATTGATTAGAGCACACTAGTTAGCCCCCAAAATCGAAATTTTTACCTCACTGCCGAAAATCTTTTTTTTTTTTTTTTTTGGATTTTGTTTTCTTGCTATTTCTATTGTGGAAAATCTCAGTAGCACAACATCTGAAATTTCTGTTTTCTTTTTTTCAAAAATTTGAAATTTCTTTTGCAATTTCCCGTATTTGGAGGGTCGGAATTTTTTTTTCAAAACCCGTTTTTTTTCAAAGCGGTATGGGAAATCCCTCTTGCAATACCATTTTCCAAACTGCGAATACTCTCATCTGAGTAAGTCCGAATACTGGGTATTTCTTTTTCTTATTCGCAGTTCTAGGATTTTCCTACCTAATAATCATTGGCAGTCTGAAAGTTCGAAGTTTTTTTCTCATTGATAATTTCGCATTTCAAGGGAGGTTGGGAGACCTACTGAACTTGCAAAACTCGGGATTTTTACTTTCTCGAATTTTTTTTTGCAGAAGTTGAAACTTTTCTTGTTTTTCATTAGTGGCTCCTTATCTAGGCGATTTATCCCCACCCACCCCTCCCCACCTACGTTGTTGCCCCCTCTGATCTTACCTTCTTTATTTGTCTCTAGGCAACCACTGCGGCGACATTGGTGAGTTGCCACGTCAGCAGGCCACGTCAGCAGGCCATGTCAGCAGACCACGTCAGCAGCCACGTCAGCAGCAGGGAGTGCCACGCCAGCAGGCCCCAGCCTGGTCTATGCTTACGCGCTCGAAAACAGTCGTCATGGACCAGATGTCCGGGCAAACGGACAAGGCCTATCAGGCCCGGATGCTGCTTCTGATTACCGAAGCCAAGCAACGGTTGGATGCAGTAGCAGCCGCAACAAAGGCAGAGGATGCCGAGAAGGCACGTCTGCTGGCAATTGAACAGCAGCGCCAGCAAGACGAGGCAGCAACAAAGGCTGCCGATGAAGAACGATGTCAACGACGCGAGAAGATATTCAGTGGAGAGCGAGCTTTCGGACTGGCGGGCTGAGGCTGAGAATAGGAAACTGGAAGAGAGTGGAAACAAGATCGCTCTACTCCTCTCCCATCTCAAGGACCTCCTGGCCACGTACATTGCACAGCAGGAGGACATTCACAACCTCGACGACGCGGTTCAGACACACAATCAGGTGTTTGACCAACTCACCAACCGCCTCCAGCAGTTGGAACAAACCGTCACCACCTCCGATCGCCTCGAGGCATTGGAGATTGACGTCGGATCCCTCAAGGACGGCGTGCAGTTACAGCAAACCGCAACGCAACAGTTGGAGCAGCGGATCTGTACTGCCGCCAACCACTCGAGCTCGGAACCGCGCGAGACAACTCCAAAGTTCGATGGGCAGGAGATCTTCTGCGACTCGACGAAGACGGACCCGTTCCATGGTTCCGCAAGCTCGAGCTCGAGTTGCAGCTCCACCACGTCAGCGAACACAAGCACCACGCGTACTTATACTCCCGGTCCGGGAGCGCGTGCCAAGCATGGTTGGACAATCTTTTGTCCAAGTACGGAGTGGTGGCTACCGACTTGCATACCAAAATCAGTTGGGATGATCTAAAGGCGGCGTGGCATAAGCGGTTCCAAGTAGAGCCGCCGGAGATCAAGGCAATGGACAAGCTGATGATCTTCGAACAAGGCACGCTGCCGAGTGTTGATTGGATTGCCGAGAGTACCAACGCTTGACATCCGTCCCAGACATCCAAATGGGCTTCAAAGCCATCAAACACTACTTCATCTCGAGATTGTGTCCGGCGTTGGGCAATGCATTGACTCACGTCGAGGACACCCTGATAACACTGGCAGAACTCTTCGACAAGGCCGCGCAGATTATTGTCACGAACAAGGAGGCCAAGAATCTCCAGCGTTCGTCTGCACCAGGCCTGAGCAGAGATCAGCATCGGCCGAAAGTGGTCGTGGTCGAGGCGGCAACGCCAAACGACCAAACTAGCGAGGCCGTGTCTGCCAATGAAGGGGACAGACTTGCAGCTTCTCGGGAAGGTGGCCACCCCGGCAAAGACAGAGGACGCGGCAAGCCGAAGACAAACACCGCATCTAGCCCCGGGCCCGGCGCAGCAGCTCCAACCCTATGGTCCCATTACGGTCTCTCTGAGCAAGCATACAAGGCTCGCACGAGATTCCACTATTGTTTGTGGTGTAACAACGATCTCCACGACACAATGGTCTGCCAATCGAAAGGCAAGAGAGATTAAACTCAAAAACAATGTAGTGGAGGTTTTAGTATCACAGAAAAACTACATCGTGAGTGCACAAAATTGGTCCGTGCAACAGCGTGCACGAGACTGGTATGCACAGCAGACCTTCTACCTCAATCTGCTCTCTGCTTCAAAGCACCTGCTCCATACTCTTAAATATCCGCTCGCGACTCATCTACTCCGTGAGGATCACGTTTCTTTGAGTCGAAAAGAAAGAAACGAAAAAAAAAAAAAAAGTAAATACGTAGATAATAAATAAATCCACATTGAGTCAAAATCAAGCCAAATCCATAACTCGCGGCGACCTGGATACTCTGTGATTTCACACGTTTCTCCGAGTCCCGAGTTCGTCTTCCCGAGTACACCATCCTCTTTTTCTCAGTCGTGAATGTGCCAGCTTGACGGTGTGCGCTTGCTTCGTGCTGCATTTGTCCTTGTGTGTAGCGCCAATGTTTGTCTCACTCCTCAGTCTTGGATCTGCTTCACGTTGTCGGGACTGGTGGGTCCCGAATAACTTCCCATCACTCGAGAGATTGAATACGGACAGCAGGAGAGAGAAAAGACAAAGGATTAGGCCGCAGAAGGGAGTGATGCCCTGAGGAGAGAACCACAGGAGGAAAGAACTAGCGACGGCAAGCAAGCGAGCATAAGAGCAGGGGCACATAGAACGTAGCATGAGGCCGGGAGGGCCGTTGGAATGCAATAAGACTAAGGCCAAAGGGGCCCTTGAACCAGCAAACGAAGCACGACAGTGATAAAGGAATAAGGGAGTCGAGGGACGAGCAGCCCAGAGGCCACAGGTAGATAGAGAACATGGGGTCGACATGGGGGCCACCTACGGGAGACTCGGGGTAGAGGCCGCGACCAAAGGAACCAGCAAGCGCTAGCCGCCAGAGAAGACAAGGGAGAGGGGTCACCATGGGGCGGCCAAACGCCCAAGGGACGTGGGACACCTCGGGGAAAGGCACCTGGGGCCACGTGGGACTAAGTAAAAATAATGGCAACCGGGGCGAAATGTGTCGGGGACCACCCGCGGGACTAAGTGTCGGGGACCACCCGCGGGACTAAGTGTCGGGGACCACCCGCGGGACTAAGTGTCGGGGACCACCCGCGGGACTAAGTGTCGGGGACCACCGATGGGACAAGTGGCGGGGACATGTGAAAGTCCCAAAAGGAAACGGCGGCACCACATGAAGGAAAATAAGAAAAGCAAGGTGCACAGTCGAGATCAAGATTTTGACGGCCAAGAATATTAACACCGCTAGTGCTAGCAAACGGGAAGGCCGAAAAGAAAAGAAAAAGTAAAGAAACTTGAGGTGGGAGGCATGGGAGCAATCTGAAAAATCTCGGATCAGCCTCCCTCAAGAAAATGGAGTCAAAAGAGACTCCATGTGAAAAATAGCCCTCCGGGAGAAAATCGGAGTAGGAGGGGCCACTATAGGAAAAGAATAGGAGTAAAGGGAAGCTCCCATGGGCATGGGAAGGGCATTATTACAGTCCGAGATATAACGGACTGCACTATGGGCATAGGAAGGGCCAAAACTAAGAGGAAGAGGCTAGAAAAGGGCCTTCACGACCACTTGACACTTGGCATGCTAGAAAAAACAGAGAAAAGAAAAGAAAATGTGGGAGAATAAAACAAAAAGAGAGAGAGGGAGGGAGTGAGTTGGCCGTCAGTAGGGACTGCCACAAGTAGGGACTAGGAGGAAAAAGAAAAGAAAAGAAAAAGGAAAAGAAAAGAAAAGAGAAAAAGGCCTTAACGGTAAAAAAAGACTCCATGTGAAAAATAGCCCTCCGGGAGAAAATCGAAGTAGGAGGGGCCACTATGGGAGAAGAATAGGAGTAAAGGGAAGCTCCCATGGGCATGGGAAGGGCGTTATTGCAGTCCGAGATATAACGGACTGCACTATGGGCATAGGAAGGGCCAAAACTAAGAGGAAGAGGCTAGAAAAGGGCCTTAACGACCACTTGACACTTGGCATGCTAGAAAAAACAGAGAAAAGAAAAGAAAATGTGGGAGAATAAAACAAAAAGAGAGAGAGGGAGTGAGTGAGTTGGCCGTTAGTAGGGACTGCCACAAGTAGGGACTAGGAGGAAAAAGAAAAGAAAAGAAAAAGGAAGAGAAAAGGAAAGAGAAAAAGGCCTTAACGGTAAAAAACGGCCACTTGGGGAGATTCGTCCGTGACCAGATTCATTCTGGAATATGGCAGTTACAAAGGGCTTAGATTTTCTTTGATTATTGCAGAGAAAATCAAAGAAAAGCAAGGCCCCATGCAACCAAAATAAAACGGATTACATGCATGAGGTGAAACACATCTTTTAGGTGCATCCGAAGCCAAAATCAAGTCCGGATGCACTTGGGAATTGGCCGTTTCTTTTCTTTTTAGTAAAGGGCTAGTTGTAGGGCATTGGGGCTAAGGAATTAACCCCCATTGCAGTCCGAGTTGCAACGGACTGCATGGGGGAGAGAAAACACATGTTCTAAGTGCATCCAGAGCCAATATTGAGCCCTGTAATGACCCGCCCAAAACACAGACTGAGAACACTGCTGATTTATGGGATTTGCCAATGGAATGAATGCCTTGCTGTGATTCCAGCATTCCGTTGTGGTCCCAAGTCTGTGTGTATGTGTCCCTGCTGGTTTGCATGCCTGTCTGAGTGCTTGCTGGTTGGGTATGTGTGTGTGACCCGCAAGGGTACTTGTTGGTTGCAAGGCCCACCGGGCCGGTACTTACCTGTGGTCGTGACTTGGAAGGGTTGCAGGGGGGTAAACACGCCGGTAGCGGGGAGTAGGCCCACGACACTCAGAGCAGCTGGGGAAAAACACTCAAGTAGCAGGTAGGCCGAGCAGAAGAAGACAAAAAGTTGGCATTTTTAGAGGCCCAGTAACGGTAGGTTAGAGGTAGGCCGGTACCAGTCCAAGTAGCTCGCGTCTAGGGCCTGTGCGGACAATAACAGAGCCTGCAATGATGTTTCCCTCCAAAAAGGAGGAGGTACCGGTTGCTGGGAGGCCACTTGGCCTAGGAAGTCACCGCACATGAGGCCGGTAGGCCGCTATATCTTCAGGAAGAGCGGAGAGCTCTTCCTCATTTGCGGTATGCAAGGATTGGCGACATGCTGCTGGAGCGCAGCGCTGGACTGAAGCAGCGCTGCTTGGAGGTGAAGGTTCGCTGGGGCTCAGCCTGGCTATGGCGAGCACCCCAGCTTGAGGAGGAGGAAGAAAGGGCATGGTAGGAGAGTGGTAGGGCACTTACCTGGCTATGGTGGACACCGTCTTCATCACCTTGTTGGGCGCTGCATTAGAAAGGCCCCAGTTGGGGTAGCGCTGCACCAGGGCAGCTCGAGGCAGAGTCAGGCATAGCGGACCAAGTCAAGCAGCGGCATAGCTGCTTTGGGGTGTCTTCTGGACATCACGGCAGCACCATAGCTGCCACCCAGTAGTCCGCCATGGCCTATGCATGAGAGAGGAGGTTGAAGGAGGGAAGACATAGCCATGGTGGACTTGTTGTTGTTGTTGTTGTTGTTGTGAGTTGAGTCGTAGTAAGAGGGAACTTCGGACATTGATTCTGGTTCATCCTTTCATTGTTATTATTATTATTGAGAGAAGGATAAGATTGGTGAAGAGAAGGAGGAAGGAGGAAGGTGGAGAGAGAAAGGGGAATTGTCATTGATCTTGTTGGTGTACTTCTTCTTCTTCTTCTTCTTCTTCTTACCTCTCCTCTGGTCTTTATCTCTTTGCAAGTGCTTTCGTTTCTTTCGCAATTGGGTGGCATTRTCTTTCATTGTGAATTTGCACTCGGGAAATGACCAGGATCGTAACAATTGGTATCGGAGCGGACTTACTTGCTGGCGAGAGGTGTTAGTCACCCTAACCCTAATTCCGGATTAGGTTAGGGCTAACCTGATCTCGGATTAGGGTTGGGAAGTTAGGGTTAAGTGGGGCAGCGAGGTATGGGGATGCTGCCCCCACCTGGTTAGGTCATGTAGGGTCGACATTGGACCCAACCAGGTTGCTTGAGTGAATGTATGGGCTGGCGAGACACAAAGGAGGCTGTTTGGAGTAAGCGAGAGGGAGTAGAGAGTGAGAGGTACTCGCACCTGGAATCTGGACTTCAGGAAGACATTGAATGACTTTTGGGCTTCCCCTCAAGAGGGAGACTTGATCGGAGGCTGCCATATCTGCATCGGATTGCTGCAAGTTGCTACTTTGGTCTTCAGGCATCGACGGGGGATCCGACTTTGGAACAGGGGTGTAGGAAGGCCCTCTTAGTCATGCTAGGACACTTCGTGTAGTGGTAGCTAGAGGTCAGGAGGACTTATATGAGAGGGGAGTGACTCGTAATCCATCTTTGGAGGCCGGGCCTCACAGGTAAGTGTCGTGTGACCTGGGAAAGCCCGTGGGAGGTTGCTTGGTGCTTCATGGCGTGTGCTGGGTTCTCTTCCTCTTCTCTGCGATCTTGGTTGTGTGTGTGAGCTTGTGGATTGCTTTCTCACCTGATCGATGGATGGATGATGTATCTACTCTAAATGACATATCTTTCTACGGTGCATTGTCTTTTCATTTCTGAACGGCTGTACAAGTGAGTTCTTGCTGAAAGTTATTTTTTCCTTTTCAGTACGGTAGAGGCAGTTTGGGACCGACTTGGCACCCCTATCACGTTGGTCCTGGTCCACGGCCTACTTGGGACCCCTCGGGACCCAGTGGGACCAGGCCCAACAGGACAGGACCTTTTGGGCCCAGATCTGTTGCCGCCAGTGCATTTCTTTGTTGTGCTGGAATTGGGGGACATACGGAGCAAGGGCATTCCTTTCAAGGGGATCTCGACTGGCCTTACCGCATTTTAGCACATACTGCCCCGCGTCTGACTCGGCGACCATCTACACCCCTCGAAACCTCCATTGCTGCAGATTAGTCTTCTTCGTCTGATTTACTGTGATGTATGTCCCCTGTCAGGTTAGGCAAGAGGGGATCTCCAGCTGATCTGATCGGGCCCGTTCTATAAATCAGACCTCTCTGCTGTTTCTATTTTTTTTATTTTTTTTTATTTTTTTTTATTCTTCTGCTGCGTGCCACACTCTAAGTCCAAATGATTCGCCGCTCCGGCCAGGAGTTCTACCTTCTTCTCTGAGTGGTTTTCAGTTTGTTTCTTTCATCTGAACTATCTATGTCCAGTATCGAGACGCGTGCGCAGACAGCGAAGAGAGAAGAAAGGGAGAGAGGTGTTCTGTTTGAGAGTGTGAGGAAGGGCAAGAGGAGTGTTCGTCCAAACATAAGGAGAGAGCGGACCCCTCTTGAGAGTTCTACTGACGCCCCTTCCTCCAGCATGGCGGTCATCACATCTGCCCAATGGCAGGCCATGCTGGGCGCAGCATACGAGAGCCAGAAACCATTCTTTCAAAAATTGTATGATGATGCCGTGCAGAGGGAAAAGGAGGCAGCGGCAGCAGCTAGAGCCGTCGATATTGCTGATCAGGTGGCTCTCCTTCGGATCCCGGAAGCCAATGCTGACCGGTTCCAGGAGGAACTAGCTGCTGTTGTAGCAGCCTTGGTCCGACTGCGGACCTTGGAAAACCTTGAGTCTCGTATGACAACACTTGAGCAGCGAAACGAAGAGCTGCAGGCTAAAGTAATTAGCCTTGAACAATCCCAGCTGCCTGCCTCCCGCCCTCCTAACCCTCGATCTGCTATAATCCCAACCTCTCAAGCCAACACAGCCCTCGTGCCAAGGGCAAGCGGAACTGTGGCAAGTGCAGGAACCGGCGCCAGCTCCTCGAGCGGCAGCACCGGCAGTTCTGCGCTGGTCACGGTCCTGAATGCAGGGACTTCAGCCCAAAACGCCACAGTCCTTACTGGCGTTCAGTACAACGGTCCCATGGTGGACAAGCGGGCGGCCACGCTGCCGTCCAAATACGACGGGAAGGCAGACATCACCTCTTGGATTAGTTCCATGCGGTCGTACTTCGAGGTCATGCGGACACCGCAAGAGGACCGACGTATGATCATGGGAACTAATACCGAGCCTGCCGTACGAAATCACATTGAGCTCCAAGCTGTTGTTGTAGGCTATGAGCGTATAGACCTGACTGATTGGTTGAAGGTCACCCCTGTTCACGCCCTTGAGGATCTTCTCCTTGACCGGTACCGAGATAAACATGCTGCGCTCAAGGCTAGGCTGAAGCTTGAGGCCCTCAAGGGCCAAACATGGAGGTCATCCATGCAGGCTTTGGAACAACACTTGACTGGTCTGTTCACCACTCCGGATCTGGGAATGACTGACGTATCTTGTATGGATGTAGTCATGGGAGTGGCCCCTAAAGAATACCTCTCCCTGCTAGCACTCAAAGACCATGCTACCTGGCGAGAGCTCATGAAGGACCTAGT
>BFEA01000597.1:808599-822492 GCA_003427395.1 Chara braunii | reverse complement strand
CCACTCTCACACTAGTAGGTAGTATAGCGCTACATTCATGGATGACCCTTGGTTCAACCTTGGTGATCTGGCCCACTTAGACTCTTGTTTTAACTCACATGATAGCATGTGATGTTCCGGGTGATCTTCCCTTCATTTGCATGTGCTTTTCATTAGTCTAGCCACTCATTGTCATGTTCATACTCAGTGTGATGTTCCGGATGATCTTCCCTCCATGTGCATGTGCTTTTTCATTAGTCTAGCCACTCATTGTCAACTTGGTGTGATGTTCCGGTTGATCTTCCCTTCATATGCATGTGCTTTTTCATTAGTCTCGTCACTCATTGTCATGATCATACTTAATGTGATGCTTCGGATGATCTTCCCTTCATGTACATTTGTTTTTCATTAGTCTAGCCACGCATTGTCCTGTTTATACTTGGTGTGATGTACCGGATGATCTTCCCTTCATGTACATGTGTTTTTCATTAGTCTAGCCACTCATTGTCATGTTCGTACTTGGTGTGATGTTCCGGATGATCTTCCCTTCATGTACATGTGCTTTTCATTAGTCTAGCCACTCATTGTCAGGTTCATACTTAGTGTGATATTCCGGATGATCTTCCCTTCATGTGCATGTGCTTTTTCATTAGTCTATCCACTCATTGTCATGATCATACTTGGTGTGATGTTCCGGTTGATCTTCCCTTCATATGCATGTGCTTTTTCATTAGTCTAGCCACTCATTGTCATGATCATACTTAATGTGATGCTCCGGATGATCTTCCCTTCATGTACATGTGCTTTTTATTAGTCTAGCCACGCATTGTCATGTTTATACTTGGTGTGATGTACCGAATGATCTTCCCTTCATGTACATGTGTTTTTCATTAGTCTAGCCACTCATTGTCATGTTCATACTTGGTGTGATGTTCCGGATGATCTTCCCTTCATGTACATGTGCTTTTCATTAGTCTAGCCACTCATTGTCATGTTCATACTTGGTGTGATGTTCTGGTTGATCTTCCCTTCATGTACATGTGCTTTTCATTAGTCTAGCCACTCATTGTCATGTTCATACTTAGTGTGGTGATCCGGATGATCTTCCCTTCATGTGCATGTGCTTTCCGTAAGGTCTAGCCACTAATTGTCATATTCATACTTAGTGTGATGTTCCGAATGATCTTCCCTTCATGTGCATGTACTTTCCTTTAGTCCTAGCCACTCATTGTCATGTTCATACTTATTGTGATGTTCCGGTTGATCTTCCCTTTCTAAGTCCACACGAGTGAGAAATGATCGGAAGGAAGGAGGATAGAAGTCAGATGGAATGCAACCAAGAAAAGGAATGTGGGGAAATGGATGGCCGACCGAGGGAATTATGGAAAGGGGGTACTTAGGAAAGGGGGAGGTAAATTAGGGAGACCTTAATGGGGGGTCTGAAATAATCCTCATTTAGGAAAAAGGGTTGACTTGACCAGAAGAACCGGTTGGTACTCTTTCATGAAAACAGGGGCCGGGTGCTGGAAACAAGATGGCGCGATGGTTGTCTCCCCCGACTTATACCAGCGGTCCACAAATGCCAGTAGACGTAAAGGATGGGGTGTCGGTCGTCCTCCCGGAAGATGGGGCGTGGACGGACCTTGAACCAGCATATCAAACCCTAATGCTGGAAGGGGAGGACGCGTTCCTATGGATAGAGACGGTATGGGCTAATGTTAGCTTGACAAGGTTGTCGCCAAGTTTAATGGATTTGGAGTTCCGGGGAACAGTGGAAGCTCGAGGGCGGGTTTACTTGTCGCAAGATGGAGAGAATGCTATGGTCGTAGAGTTGGCATTCGGGAATGCGCCGGACGAGCTGTTTAGGAAGGCTGAAGTGGAGGTTGTGTGGGCCGCGTATCAGCGAAGGGAGATGGAAATGGAAAGGGTAGATATGCGGGTGGAACTTGGGGATAGAGGAAACATGAGGTGGCCCGTCAGAACCATGCGATGCGTGCTGCCTCCCTTCCTAGTGGATGCGGTGTTTGGAATCCGGAGCAGGCTGGTAAGGATGTATCAGTCCATGACGAACCTTGGACTATACCAATGCGCTAGGCAGGATTTCTTTCGGTTGTCAGTAGAAATGGGGCCGTTTGAGGGGAACTGGGCGGACGAACTGGCCGAGATACTAAGCTGCCTTAGCATGGACAATATCTATGTCTCTAGCCCTGTACATTGGGGGATAGTGTATAGAAATGTGGCAATAGGGCAAACATTTCTGGAGGGGGTGAAAGAGTTGTTATATGACGAAGAGGACGACTTCAGTGATGAGGACGAGGATGAGGAGATAGAGGATTGGGACTTCTGAGGAGGGGGACTTGACCTTGGAAAAAAACGGGTGGCCTGGTATTGTGCAGGAAGGGAAAAGGATGACTAGAGAAGAGATGATGATGGAATACACCTTCAAGGGATGGGAACCAAGACGACTCAGAGGGGGGGTAGAGATGCCTATACCAACGGAAAACGAATGGAGAGGGACCACGTGCGACGGGGTTGGGTTTGAGGTTGCCCGGGAATTATCGTATGTATGGATAGAGCGGATTTGGAACCCAATAAGGGAAGAGGAAGGTTGGGACGATTTAGTAGAGGGCAAAGTGGAATCAGTCGGAACAATTGTCCTCTACGAGGACGGGTGACACATATTTTGCACTATGTTAGCAATGGGACAAGATCCAATGTAGCTTCTAGGGGTTGCAAAGGCGCGAACCCGAAAAGAAGGCAAGAGGTTCGTCAAGCCTCCCTGCCTGCGCACAACAGCTTGGGTGCCCGAGTTCGTGGTCGACTGGTTCGGGGGTTTTGAGCACATAGCAGACGTAGCCGACTCCATGAGGAACGTACACATAGAATGTGTCTGGCTGACCGAGGAGTTCTATAGGTTCTCCTTAAAATATGGGCCCTTCTACAGGGATAAAGGCGGTGAGGTCATCACCGTCTTGAGGATTTACCTACCGCCTAGAGGTAAGCGCGAAAGCTTGGGACGCCATAGTTAGCCGGGAGGCGGCGGCCGCGCCATCCTATGTGGGACTCAAAGTTCGAGCGCCACAGGAAGAACGGAGTATGGAGGGTGCATGTGAATTAGGATGTAGCATAAGAAAGGGGGATGTACATTAGTCGGCAGGGGACGCGAGGAGGCCGAAATAAGAGCAGGCATGGAGACGGGATAGTGGCGGGAACCAGTGTACGATAGAAAGGGGGTACTGAAAGACTAAAACACGAAAAACGTGGAATCTCGGTGGGTGCAGCAATCGGACTAAGGAAGCGGGAAAGGAGGCATTGCGAGATGGCCCGGCGAATGACGTTCTAGGAAGATAGGCCTCGATGGATCCGACCACCAAGGGCATCGGGAGACAGGGTCGAAATAAGCCTGCCATCAAGGAACGTGGTGAGTAACCCGGTAATGGACTGGGTGGGGGTAGAATTGGTGGAAGACACGGTGTACCTAGTAATAGAACTGGAGTGGCGTACGAGAGGGGAATTCAGGGGCGTAAATTTGGACCTCCCAGGGCAAGCGCATGCGACGGGATCCTTACACCTGTCGGAAGAAGGGTGGCGGACCTTTGGGTTTGCCTTGGCCTCCGGGGATGACCCCGTGCGAATGTTCGAAGGGGCATGGCAAATAACCTGGCGGGAGGGGTTTGAGTTTGCAGATCCAGAACGAGATGACGTGACGGCTGAGGTAAAAGTCGCCGCGGCAGGGGTTTTTGAGCTGCCAAATGAGGTCATACGGATGAGTCTACCACCCTTCCTGCTAAGACGAATGGGAGGCATAGAACGAGTGGAGCAGGTGGTGACTGCCGAAACTAGGCTAAATTTTGACGATGCATTAATGTATCGAGATTACTATCGGGCCTTCCTAGAGATGGGGCCTTTCGGTGACGAACAGGGGCGCGAGGTGCTTTGCATTCTACAAGCAGTGGTAAATACTAGGCCGGGAGTCCCACATATAAGTGATGAGACCATGTGGAGAGTCATCCGGCGAGAGGTAGGTCGGGGCGCGACCTACATAGATGATCTCTACCGGCTGTACGAACGGCTAGAGGGGGCTACTGCTCCTGGGGGTATGGAGGGATAGTAGGGACTAGAAAAGAGGAATGAAAACACGAAGGGCAAGGGAGGCAGTAGGTGGACGGATTCTGAAGATTGGTTGTAACCCTTTCTATGTGGACTATGCAGGGAATCACCAAGGTAACAATGGCAGCAAGACGTGAGCGAGTGGAACGCCAGCCCCGGTACCTCGGACCGCCCTCGAATAACGGTGGACGATGGGAAGTATCCCTCCCGTCGAGTTCTACCTATCGGGGGTTCGACATAGAAAGGGGGGGCCGTGACTTTGGGAAGGGACGCCGCCTTCATGTTGGTAGAATGTCGATGGACAGGGATGAGACTCGATCGAGGACCCGGAGACGATCTATTTTCCAATATTGAAGTTACCGGGACCATGTACCTACCTGAGATCGGCTGGCACTCGTTGGGGGTAGAGATAGCACAAGGTCACGAGCTGGCACCGGTCTTTCAAAGGGCCGCCCGGACGTTGACCCGGATAGGACAATCAGTCAGGGGTAGAAGGAACGTGGGCTTACTTACCCGGGTGGAAATGGGGGGACGGCGGGAATTCAGAGCACCAACCACACCGCTGAGGTGCCGGGTTCCCCGTTTTATGATAGACCTTGTCTTCAGGAGCCTCGCAAGTGCGTGGGAGCTGGCAGACTTGGCAAAAATGTGGGCGGACCACTTTCCCTCTCCAACTATCGTGATGTTCTATGATATTGTTGTGCAACATGGGCCGTTATGGGGAAACAGGGCCCACGAGTTACTAGAAGTCATCCACATCCTGATGTTTTGTGCGCCCCGGCTAGACTGGACGGGGTGCGAACGCATAATCCAAAGGGAAATCGAGATAGGGGAGAATTATCTAACGGGGGTGGCTCAACTATTCGAGGAGCCTACCGAACCGGAAGGGCCACAAGGGCGAGAACGGGACTAGCACCCGCAGGAGAGCCAGTAGGGCAAATCAAGCACAGGCCGCTACGTTCAAAGGCCCGCCGACAAAAATAGGAAAGGGCGGGGCCTCGGGCCCGGATGATCAATAACCGCCAGACAGGGAACACCACGCAGGAAAACTTTTTCTAGCGGGTTGCCCAACCCGGACCCCTACGCACCGACCAACGGAATAAGGGCGCTCTAAATGAGCCGGTGATAAGGGAAGCTAAGTCACTCCCTTAGCTCGGTGAGGCAGCAAAGCCGGAAGCAGCTCCATATTAAGGAAGCCATCAGAAAATGGGAATGGGGAAAAGCCTAATTACTAAGTAAAAGGATAAACCAACAGGATTGGAACCTAGGGAGCCTAAATGCCTTGCACTGCGTTTGTTCTGGGGAATCCTTTGGTTATGCAGAAGTAGGCAAGTATGGCAACGGAGGATGAGACGAGAAATCATGAAAGCGAGGGAGGACCAGGCTTAGGAGGCAGTGTTGAGCAAAGCAAGGAAGGGCAGAAGTACAGGGAATCAACAAATCCGGATGGCACAAAAGGGAACCGGAAGGAAATGTCCTCGGGAGAGAGCTCGGGAAAAGCCGGGGGAAGCAGACAGGGGACCCAGGAAAACAAGGAGGGCAGGAATAAGGATAGGGCAAGCCCCGGGAACTCGGAGGGAGCTCTGTCTAAGAAAGTAAGGGTCACAAACGCGAGGCGCAAACTAGCAGAGATAGAGAAAAGGACCGCGGAATACAAGGCAAGGTTAATTGAGGAAATGATGATTGGGAACGAGGAAGGCCCTCTGCAGGAGGTACCGCGGGACAAACGGAAAACCAGCCGGGGTGGAACTGGGCAAGGGGACAAGGGTAGTGACCGTGGGGGAACGCCGAGCAAAAGAAGGAAAGAGAGAGAGAACTCTCCAGGAATGGAGGCAGAGAAGGCGACGAACCCTTTAGCCATAGACAGTAGGGTTAGCTGTCTGCTGGTCTCGCCAGCGGTATCGCGAGGATGCGAAGGGCTCTGGAGCCTCAGAGAAAGGGTGTTGGGATGGTTCGACCCGGAAGGAACGGCAAAGACTAGAGGGGGGCAGGAAGCCAGCAAGGAAGGGCCAGATACCAGCATGGCATGCGAGGCCAGCAGCTCCGAAGGCGGCCTTAGGAAGATAGTATCATCCCTTGCACGAGCACTGAACAAGAACCAAGGCTATCTAGCATACGCCAAGAAAAAGATAACTTTCGATGGAGCAAACATCACGGAATTCCTGATCGACTACGAGAACCTAGCTGCGTTACTAAAGTGGACCGAGGAGGAAAAGATGGACCATCTAGGGCAGCATGTGTCGTTAAGCTTAGGACGGGACATAATGGCCATTGTAGCCGCGAACCGGTCTTGGAAGGAGACCCGGGATGTGATGATGAGGAAGTACCTAGCGGCAGAAAAAATGGCAACGGAGGTCGACCTAGCGGCAGTTCAGAGGAAGAACTTCGCAACGTACAATGATTTCCTACGGGAATTTACTCTAGTAGCACTAAGGATCCCCGGGGTCACGGACCAGATAATGAGCAAATATTTCCTCAGGCAGTTCTCCGAATTCGACAAAGACAAGATCCTGTCAGCTTACCAACAGACGAGCAAGTTCGTAAACACGCGGGATGTTGATTTTAGCACGGTAACGGATCTGGCTGAGAAAACGGTAGTAACAGAAACGTTGGCCTTGCTGAAGGAAGGGGAGATCATAGACTTGACCAGTAGGACGGGCGACAAGGTGAAAAAAGGGATTGAAAGCCTACACGAACGGGTGCACGGAGTCGACAACAAGATTGAAAGGATGGAGAGCACGCTACTAGTTATGCAGGCGCAAGTATCCCGTCCCCCCCTCCCGCCCCAGGAAGCAGTAGTTCCGCCAGGGGTAGCCAATCGTGGATATGGACGTAGAGATCCCGCCAACGAACAATGCAAATATTGTACCGTGGTAGGACATTTTGTGCGGGCATGTCCAAAGCTCAACCATAACATACTGAAAAGGAGGTGTACCAGGTCATTAAAGGGGGAGATATTTGGACCACAAGGGGAACGGGTGAACTGGAACTCGCCAGGAGGATGCGGCGAGCCATTATCATGCTCAACGCGTTAGAAATAATGGTCGTAGAAGCCGAACCGGTGGGCGAGATCATCTGGGATCAACTCCGGGGGCGTGGGCCGCAGGTCAACTTCATTCTGGAAAACGACGGACGAGATAGGATAAACGCGACTACTCGGCTAGGGACGGCTAGGAGAACGATTATTCGTGACACCGTGATGGAGGAGGTTGCTGAAGGAACCCCAGGCAGGGCTTGAGGCCGAGGAACCGGAAAAGGTCTATGGGAAACCTAGGGAAGAGGAGCCTACAGACAAAGTTACCGCTGCCAAGAAGAAGTTTAGGTACCAAATCCCGATCTTATCCATGTCTGAGATCGACGACACCCTTGGCAAACTGCTAGGAACCATGGTGTCGGTGTCGTTTCAGACGATGTTGCAGGCCAGCCCCAGGTTGCTTAAAGGGCTTAGGCAACTGTTGACTCGGCGATGGGTAGAGATAGACGAGAACCCCGAATTACCGGAAGAGGAAAGGGAGGAGGAACCTCCACAAGAAGTCGCTAACCTCCAAAGGAGTCGCGGGGATCTGGAAGATCTCGAGAAGGCTTTGGCAGACGTCCGCCTAAGCCTACCAGACAGGGAAGGTGGCGAGGTCATGAGGGCACCTCCTGGGACAAAGCTCAGTTTTCATGCGCTACCCGTAGGAAAACTGAAGGTTCAGATTGGGACTCGTCATACCGACGCATTGGTAGACGGGGGAACAGAAATTACTCTCATAAGGAAAGATTTCGCAACAGTCACGGGTTGCACGGTAAATAAGGAAGTAACAGGGAGCATCCGGGGAGCCGGTGGGGAAATCCCGTTCGCTGGGTATGTCACGAAATGCGCAGTCAAAGCAGGAGTCAGGGAGTCAATCTGGTCATTTCAACGGATGACCATAATGGAGGAAATGGACCACGATATAATCCTCGGGAGACCATGGTGCGCAAACGTGGAAATGATAGGCATGCACTTGCACGACGGCACGTACATGGTAGACATAGAGGACCCAGTGACCGGCCGGGGAGAGCTCCTCCGATTTCTGGGGACAGGAGGGGACCCTCCAAAGGAAAAAATGGCCACGTGGTCACCTTCGTTCGAAGATAGCGCACGAAAAGGGGCTTTCACGCGGATGGAAGGTATGGGAGAGAGAGGGTAGAAATAATGATTGAGGAGGTATTCAACAAAAAGGAGTGGATCAAGATGGGCCTGCCCCAGAAGAAGAGGAGGCAGGAGCACGAGATTTTAGGTGTCATGGTGGCAGAAAAGGAGACGGAAGTTGAGCTTGGGGCCAGCCTGCCCAAGCAAAGCGAAGTGCGCAAGGATGTGTCGGAAATCGCGCTCGAGATCCCCGATTTGTTGCAGCTCATCAAGGCCCTTAGATACCACAAGGTAGGAGTGGACCCGGCGACCTTGGCGAAATTTGAAGGAGAGGTACAAAAGGGACATTGCCTGAATGGAAAACTAGTTAGTATTCAGCCACGAGTCGAAGAAGCAACGAGGGCAATCCCGACCGTTCATTTTTAGGAAAAAGATCCCGAAAGGAAGTGTTCGAAAGTACAAGCCGGTAGGGAAGAAAGCAAAGCCGGTCTCGATCCTGCTTGAGACATCAAAGGAAGAGGCCATGGAAAAGGAGGAGGAAGTTCTGCAGGTGATCCGGGAAAGGAGGGCAACTGAAGGGCATCGAATACCGGATGAGGTAGTCGACACGATGAAGATAGGGATAAACGGGTTCTTAACAGAAGAAGAAAACCGCCTGATCAAGAAGACCTGCCAGGAGTTTCATTTGGCATTTGCCTTCAGTGACCATCAGAAGGGGCGGTTGGACGCAAAATTGATCCCTCCGGTCAGAATCCACACGGTAGAGCACGAATGCTGGAATGACAAGGGACCGTCATATGAATTCGGAATAGCGGGGGAAGTGACAGACCTCCTTCGAGCAAAGATGGACTCCTTCGTCGCGGAACCTACGACGTCGCCATATGCAAACCGGTGGTTCGTCTTTCGAAATCCCAATAAAACGTTAAGGTGGATTCAGGATTTGCAGAAGATGAATGCAGTGACCATCCGGGATGCTGGCTCGCTACCCCAGGCCGATCTATTTGCGGAATCGCACGTCGGACGAAGCATTTACTCCCTAATAGATCTGTACTCGGGATATGACCAGCTTCCATTGGATATCCGGGACAGGCCGTACACCTCAATGCACACCCCGGTAGGCCAGTTGCAGATGCAGGTGACCCCTATGGGCTTTACTAACGCGGTAGCCGAAGCGCAACGAAGAATGCTAGTCGTAGTCGGGGACATGTTCCCAGAAAAGTGTGAACCCTATATCGACGACAATCCAATCAAAGGCGCGCAGGAGAAGGACGAGACAAAAGTCCAACCAGGAATCCGAAAGTTTGTATGGGACAATCTACAAGACATTAAGGACTTGCTCTGCCGGTTCCTAGTATACAACATCACGGCTAGTGGACAAAAGAGTATTCTAGCAGTACAAGAAGTAACCATACTAGGATTTTGCTGAGGTGCTTACAGTAGGAAGCCAGATCCGACGAAAACGGACAAGATATCGCAGTGGCCAACCCCCCTGCGCACTACAACGGAGGTGAGAGCGTTCCTAGGCGTGGTCGGTTTCTGGAGGATCTTTATTAAGAATTTTGCCAAGATTGCGGAGCCTATCCGAGCTATGATCAGAGAGGAAGGGACCATGGACTGGACGGAGGAGCGAGAGGGAGCCGTCCAGACTCTCAAGGACATTCTGACGTCAGAGCAGGTCGCTTTGTCGGCGCCTTGCTTTAATGATGAGGTAGGACGACCATTCATCCTGGAAACAGATGGAGGGCCTTTGGTCGTAGGAGGCGTACTGATTCAAAAGGACGAGTGAGGAAAAGAGAGGCCAATTAGGTTCGAAAGTAGAACCTTGAACTCCGCAGAACGGCGGTACTCGCAATTCAAGAAGGAAGTCCTAGCCATCCTGCATTGCCTTAAGACCTTCCAGGCCTACCTATTTGGGAGGCGATTCATCTTAAGGATCGATCCGACGAATGTCGCAGGGGCTCTAAAGAATTACAGGCCTATAGATCCGACGGTAGGGAGATGGGTAGGATTCATCCGACAGTTCGATTACAAGATCGAACGGATTGCTGGAATCCGCAACAAGGCAGATGGGTTGAGTCCGGTTTGCATCACTCCCGAAGGGGTGGAGGATGCGGAGCCCATAGACGCATTCCTTGAATTCGAAGGAGGGACACTTGCGGTGGACAACGAAATGATGGGCGAGGGGTGCGCATCTGGGGAATTGCTGATTCGGACCTTGGAAAAGGGGGCACTTGCCGTAGTAGCAGAACTTAGAGAAGGACCAGTCACCACTCGAGGTCGTAAAAGAAAGGGATTCATGGGGAGCAATAGTAGGACCAAAGGAAGAACTCATAGCAATGACGGTTGAAGGGGGCTGGGAAGCTGTAATGAGCCTAGTGGAATCATGGGAAAGGAAAGAGTTGAAATGGTTGGTAAACCAGATGCAGGAGAAAAAGGAGGAGGATCGGGAAGGAAAGGAGTTTTTCTATGCTCGGACATACGAAGGGATCTTTCGGGAGATCGGATTGTTGCTAGTAAGAAACAAACAACCCTTGGAAATCGGCATTAAAGCAAGGGAGGGAGCCGGGAGGTACGTCCTAAGGGGGGGCCACCTGTTCCGAAGAGAAGAAGGAACTATGACTAGAAGAGTCGTGTGCGGTAGATCTAGGCAGTTGGATGTTATTCAGGCAATGCACGACGGCTTGGCAGGGGGACATCAATCATCAAAAGGGACTTTTGCGAAGATAGCACCACTCTATTATTGGCCATTCTAGATGCGCGAGACAACTTAAGTGCGTTCATGGAGGCGGTCACCCTCAAGAAAGAGACCGGGAGAAATGTGGCTGACTGGATAGAAGACTTCTATTTGAGGCATCCTTTTGTCAGGAGGTTTATAGCGGGCAATGGGACATAATTTGTGAATCAAGAAGTATTGGGAATGCTTAAGAGACTTTGTGTGCCGATCAAACTCATCGAGCCATATCACCCAGAGGCCAATGCACCGGTGGAAAGAGGGCACCGAACCCTAAAGAACACGATCGCAAAGCTCGTGGCGGACCATCTGGGAAGCTGGCCCAGGTACCTCAAGCAGGCGGTTTTCTCAGAGAACATGACACCTAAAAGGACAACAGGATGTATCCCGGCGGAACTTTGGTACGGAAGAGAGATCGACTTTCCTGTGGAAGCCTTGGTACCTACCTGGAACAGGTTAGATGATCATCCGCGAATGACTACGGAAGAGTTAATCGAGGCAAGGTGTCAACAAGTCCTTAAGAACGAAGAAGTCATGGAAGACATCGCCAACCGGGTGCTAGACAACAGAATGAGAGACAAAGCAAGGTGGGACCAGGTTCAGAACGTCAGAAAGGAGCCACTTCAGGTGGGGGAAATGGTATTGCAAAGAAACTCAGCACTAGAGAGTACATGGTCTGGGCAGTTGGGGAAGAGGTTCAAAGGCCCCTACCGGGTCGTCAAGCAGGTGGGACTGAACACCTTCGCACTAGAAGACCTTGATGGAACTGGACTGAAAGGACCCTTCCCAGGGCAACGGTTGATTAGGTTTCTGAGTCGGGACCCGGTGGAACAATGGCTCCAGGAGACCGAGGATAAGGAAACTGAGGAACAACAGGTTAAGGATTGACAAACCGTCATGCTCTCACTATGGTTCGATCACTGACTGCGTTCATGGGACTGTCGATTTTTTCTCTGGGGCAATGGGTTGGACTGACTGACGTTGAGAAGCATGATGACTTGGGAGTTTGGGGTAACGGTTTTTTTTGGGTGGCCGCAAGGAGTGGCAGGAGCAATGTATCATAGTGTTGACGGGGGAATGTTGGGATCATCACAAACGACGCATTCACATGTATAATAGGGGCATGGTGCGGGGCATGTTGGGACCATTCTGGGGAAAGGGGAAACTGGCTACTAGACTGGGGGAATGGGTGCATGAGGGGTTTTGCGGGTGTTGTTTTGTTATACAGGGTCTAAAAGAAAGAAAAATGGAATTCGGCAACAAGAACGACAGCCGGGCGATCAACAGGCCTACCGGAGGGGAGGAAGCAGGACCAAGCCAAGGAAGGAGGGCGGCGATGAGAAAGTTGTATATAGGACTCATGGGTGGGTCACTGGTAGGCAGGGGTGGAAGGAAATGCTTGTGTAGGAAACCCTCGCCCCTCTGCGAGGGAGAAGGTATAGAAATCTCGTCTGACAGTGAAGGAGGGAAGGAAAAGGCAGAAGTGGAAGAAGGAGGCAATGCAAATATGAGAGACAAGGCTCGCGCCTCTGACGAAGAAAGGGCCGAGGAATGCGAACGACGTGAGCCTTGGGATGAGGAAAGGAGGGAGAGACAGGACGTGCGCTACGAGCGAAAGGACGAGGAGGGAGAAAGGGAAAGCCCGCTTGAAGGAAGAAGCGGCCACGACAGCTGTGAGGGGTATGGGACGGGGACAGAGATTCCTTTTACCTACGATCCGAAGAACCTAGCAGGTGGGTATAGCGCCATATAGACAGAAGACGAGGAGGACGAGGAGAAGGATGTACAAGAAGTCATAGAAATCAGCAGCGGGGATGAGAGGGATGAGATCTCAAGGCCTAGGGAAGAAGGGCGGCCTCCGATGCACCAGCCGGGCGACAGGGCTTTCAGATGGGAGGACGAGTTTGGGCCAACACCCAGTCATTGGTTTCAGCAATGGACCAATGTGATCAGGCACGAATGGATTATTAAGACCCGGGGACTCGCAAAGGCGGGGGTGGAAGCTACGCCGTTGGACTTCTTTAGTGAAACTGAATTACAGGAAATTGCAAGAAATAAGAGAAATTGAGACCTACGGCCTGGGGGTTAGGAAGCCTGCCGAGGAACAGGGTGGACAAGGAACGGGGCAAGACGAGGCGCAAGGCAGCAATAGGAACTAGATGTTGACTTAGCATTGAAAAGGATCGCTGCTTTTCTGTTTACAAAGACATGAGAATGACGAGAACGTGTACAGTATGGGCAAGCTTGCTAAGGATGAAGTGAAAAGAGGGCCAGCTAAGGTTGTGTCATGATAAGATAGAAGATAATTTTTGAGGCTACTTTTTGGATGAGCTACCTTCTAAGGTGGGTACATAAGACAAAGACATGGGATTTGGGTTGCGACCAATTGGGAGAGGGTGTATTTCGAATTCTGGATGGAATAAGGATTATGCTTTTGAAAGGAGAAAACATTGAGTACGGATTGACGAGCGAACCATGGCATTGAATGATTGGTCGAAGTACAAGAGAGGTTAGGGAACCTATGGGTTAAGGGGCATGAAGAATACCCCTTCCCTAGGAGCCTAATCCAACCGAGTTATGGAAAGGAATGACCCTAACCAGGCTGTTCGACTTGACAATGGAAAGGAATGGCCCTAACTAGGTTGTTCGACTTAAGAATGGAAAGGAATGGCCCTAACTAGGCTGTTCGACTTGAGAATGGAAAAGAACGACCCTAACCAGGTTGTTCGGGAATGGCCCCTGACAAGGGTTATTCCTTTTGAAATAGGCACAAGGGTCTCCTGCGTAATTGATTGAGAAAGGTTGATTGAGAAAGGTTGATTGAGAATGTGTTGGAATGAGTAATAAGAGATGGAAAAGGTCGATGGGTCGGTCATTGAAATAGCCAAAGGATGGATGGAAGAGATGGAAAAGGCCGATGGGTCGATCATTGAAATAGCCAAAGGATGGATGGAAA
>BFEA01000597.1:784869-799582 GCA_003427395.1 Chara braunii | reverse complement strand
TGATCTTCCCTTCATGTACATGTGCTTTTCATTAGTCTAGCCACTCATTGTCATGTTCATACTTAGTGTGGTGATCCGGATGATCTTCCCTTCATGTGCATGTGCTTTCCATAAGGTCTAGCCACTCATTGTCATGTTCATACTTAGTGTGATGTTCCGGATGATCTTCCCTTCATGTGCATGTACTTTCCTTTAGTCCTAGCCACTCATTGTCATGTTCATACTTATTGTGATGTTCCGTTTGATCTTCCCTTCATGTGCATGCGCTTTTCATTAGTCTAGCCACTCATTGTCATGTCCATACTTGGTGTGATGTTCCGGTTGGTCTTCCCTTCATGTGCACGTGCCTTTCATTAGTCTAGCCTCTAATTGTCAAGTTCATGTTCCGGATCTCTACTTAATCAGTCTCTTCTCTTTGTGCATGTGCCTTCCATTAGTCTAGGCTTTCCTTGTCAAGTTCATGTTCCGGATCTTTACTTAGTTAGTCTCTTCTCTTTGTGCATGTGCTTTCCATTGGTGTAGTCTCTCATTGTCAAGTTTATGTTATGTTCCAGATCTTTACTTAGTTAGTCTCTTCTCTTTGTGCATGTGCTTTCCACTAGTCTATTCTCTCATTGTCAAGTTCATGTTTGATGTGATGTTCCGGACCTTTACTTAGTTGATGTCTCCTCTTTGTGCATGTGCTTCCATTAGTCTAGCCTCTCCTCGTCAAGTTCATGTTCCGGATCTTTAGTTAGTTAGTCTCTTCTCCTTGTGCATGTGTTTCCACTAGTTTAGCCTCTCCTTGTCAAAGTTCATGTTTGATGTGATGTTCCGGATCTTTACTTAGTTGAACTCTCCTCCTTGTGCATGTGCTTCCACTAGTCTAGTTTCTCATTGTCAAGTTCAAGTTTGATGTGATGTGCCGGATCTTTTCTTAGTTGGTCTCTTCTCTTTGTGCATGTGCTTCCTCTAGTCTAGCCCCTCCTTATCAAGTTCAAGTTGGATGTGATGTTCCGGATCTTTACTTAGTTAGTCTCTTCTCTTTGTGCATGTGCTTTCCACTAGTCTAGTCTCTCATTGTCAAGTTCATGTTTGATGTAATATTCCGGACCTTTACTTAGTTGATGTCTCCTCTTTGTACATGTGCTTCCATTAGTCTAGCCTCTCCTTGTCTAGTTGATGTTCCGGGCCTTTACTTAGTCTCTTCTCCTTGTGCATGCGCTTCTTCTAGTCTAGCCTCTCCTTGTCAAAGTTCATCTTTGATGTGATGTTCCGGATCTTTACTTAGTTGAGCTCTCCTCCTTGTGCATGTGCTTCCACTAGTCTAGTCTCTCATTGTCAAGTTCAAGTTTGATGTGATGTGCCGGATCTTTACGTAGTTGGTCTCTTCTCTTTGTGCATGTGCTTTCCACTAGTCTAGTCTCTCATTCTCAAGTTCATGTTACGTTCCGGATCTTTACTTACTTAGTCTCTTCTCTTTGTGCATGTGTTTTCCACTAGTCTAGTCTCTTATTGTCAAGTTCATGTTTGATGTGATGTTCCGGACCTTTACTTAGTTGATCTCTTCTCTTTGTGCATGTGCTTTCCACTAGTCTAAGCCTCCCCTTGTCAAGTTCATGATTGATGTGATATTCCGAACCTTTACTTAGTTAGTCTCTTCTCTTTGTGCATGTGTTTTCCACTAGTCTAGTCTCTCATTGTCAAGTTCATGTTTGATGTGATGTCACGGACCTTTACTTAGTTGATCTCTCCTCTTTGTGCATGTGCTTCCATTAGTCTAGCCTCTCCTTGTCAAGTTCATATTCCGGATCTTTACTTACTTAGTCTCTTCTTTTTGTGCATCTGCTTCCATTAGTCTAACCTCTCCTTGTCAAAGTTCATGTTTGATGTGATATTCCGGATCTTTACTTAGCTAATCTCTTCTCTTTGTGCATGTGTTTCCACTAGTCTAGCCTCTTATTGTCAAGTTCATGATGGATGTGATGTCCTGGACTTTACTGAGTAGTCGTTTCTCTTTGTGTATGTGCCCTCCACTAGTCTAGCCCCTCATTGTCAAAGTTCATGATTGATGTGATGTTCCGGATCTTGTTTAGATGATCTCTTTCCCTATGAGTATGGGTTTTCCATTTGTCTAGCTTCTCATTGTCATGTTATTCCAAGATATACTTATTCATTTTCTCACTATGGGACGGGTGATCGACATTTGGTTGCTGCTATGGGGAGCTGATTTGATTAGGAGTTTTTCTTGTTTTCTCTCTCTCTCTCTCTCTCTCTCTCCCCCTCTTTTCCTCTCTCTCTCTCTCTCTCCCCCTCTTTTCCTCTCTCTCTCCTCATCCCCCCCTCTCTCTCTCCTTCTCCCTCTCCCCCTTTCCCTCCTTTCTCCTCTAGACCCCTCTTTCGCCCCCCCTTTATTACCTTACCTTCTCTCTCCCTCTCCCCCTTTCCCTCCTTCCTCCTCTAGACCCCTCTTTCGCCCCCCCTTTATTACCTTGCCTTCTCTCTCCCTCTTTCCCGTTCCCTCACTTGGCATATGACTAACCCTTCTCCCCTCACTTGAAAACATTGCCAGGGTACGGACGGTAAACGAAATCAGACTTCACTTGGTGGAGAAAGAGGGCAAGGGAGGATAGCCAGTCCCTTGTGCCACCAAGGAGACAAAAGAGAAAGGACGTTTGAAAAAGTGGGAGAAAGGCGAAATCCGGAAGAGAACATAAGTTGAAAGTGAGGTCAGTTTGACTCAACCATTTCCCCAACTGCATGACTATGAGAAGAGAATGGGCTGATCGAGCAACAAGAGGGAACAAAGAGCAGCCAAAGAATTTGAAAAGATAGGCATGCGGGAAGGGCTATGTGTTGACCCCCAACGGAGGATTGTATGGATCTTCTTGCTTGTGTGGGATTGTGCAGGTAAGTGATGGCTAGAAATGCCTTGAGCGGGATAGGGGCAAGAGGAACCGGGCACCAAGAGGGAAAGGGAAGAGGGACAAAGGGGCTATGGGACCCTTGACATAGAGCCAACCCATGGAAATGACTTTTGCGCTTGAAGACTTGGAGTGTAAATGAGAGTGCAATTGTACCAAGGAAAATGTGATGTTGCGTGTGCATGCATATGAGGACCCCGAAAAGACTAAGGGGCCTACTTCAATAAGGAAGGAAGCAAATTGTGAGACCCAATGGATGCATAGAGGCGAGGGAGAGGACGGCTCCGCCGCACCCCGATGACGCCATATAGCCACAATGCTTAGGGAAATGGTGCGTGGCTTAAGAATGACGCTTAGCCTACGCACATGAGAAGAGAAAACACTCAAAGAATCCTTGGACTACCTGCGCATTGGAAGGAACAATTGCATGAGAACACAACAAAGAATTAAAAAAAATCAGCCTTGCGGAGCAACCAGCGAGACTACCACCCGGCGTGAGGGCTGAGCTACATCCCCAATGTCAAAGCTCTCTCGCGCAATGGCCCACCCCCATCCATCTCAAAGCACTAGGTGGGGGTGACCCGGGGACGAATGGCCCACGCCCTGAGCATGAGTGTGGGCGGGCCGAGCCAACTGGGACCCGCAGTGGGGTCGACTAAGGCTCAAAAGTCTACCGGGGTTTGGCCCTACAACGTGTCGTCGATATCTGACTGGCGTAGCTGTAAGTCACAGGGTCCGATTCCCTCCGGCCTGTGAATCGACCAGGACTCGCATCCTTCTGAGGGCCTACCCGGCGTAGCAGTAACCTGTAAGTCACAGGGTCCGATTCCCTCCGGCCTGTGAATCGACCAGGACTCGCGTCCTTCTGAGGGCCTACCAACCTTTGAGGCAACCTTGTATTCTTTCTACTACTTCGGTCCAAAATCCTCTCACCCGCCCTACCATAATTTTCAATGCCTTCATAACGATTTTCGTAGGAAACCCTGCCCCTTTCAATTCCCTGTGCGTAGTGATCATGGCCGTCGAAATCAGTGCCTCACAAGTGGTATTTGCTCGTATCCGGTGCATGGTCCCAATGATGGTCACAATTTTTTGTTCCTTCGATGTGAATGATTTAAAGTCCCTTATAATCATATATCTTGGCTATTCGGGGTTTTTCCATACGCTTTCGTCATTTTTGAACTTATGCATACTGATTACCTCGGTTGGGTCCTCGAGAACAACAATCCTTGTTTCAAAAAATTATAGGATGTTCCTTCCGTTGTCGGTTCATCCCAAGCGAAGTCCCTTATGGTAACAGTTGGATATGTTATCTGGTATTTTGTTTATCCTTTGTTTATGCACTTCGTCTCCACCTTTGAAGAAGCCCACCAAGAACAAGTCGTCCCCGTATCTTTTCCCTGTTATGAGCTTTGCATCACATCCTAGCGACTTCAGGAATTTGCTTTCAGCGTACATGCATACGAGGCAGGCCAGTGGTGGGCTTGCTTGTCCCAGCATCGGGATACCTTCGTTTTGCCTCAAAATTCGTCCTGCAGATTTAAAGACAACGTTTCTCAGTACAAAATCTACCATACATTTGAGTTGAGTTAGTCTCACAGATTTCCATCCTGGCTCACCAGCTGATTTGTTCAGAGTTGCGCCTTTCCCTTTGTTTTTCAGCCTCACCCAGTGTTGTCCTTTTCTTTTGAATTCCTCGAACAGCCACCATACTGCACTTTTTATCTTGGTGCGGTATTTTCGAGAACATTTCTTTTATATCGTATGTTCTTGCCTCCACGCACAACTGATCTTTGGTTGCTTTCATATTTATACTTTGCAAGAACTGTTTCATGTCTGGTCCGGCCAGCAGGTTAAAATGTCTGCTTTTACTTCTTCTGATTAACAGATTAAGTGCCTTTACCAGCGTTTTACTGACAAACCTCATTAGGCTGGCGTAGGATGGGCAGATTGTTTTTCTTTTATTCAGATCTTTATCTTTACTCATAATAAATGCATCCTGGAGTTTCCCGTTCTTGTCCCATCTTCCAATCCTGTTCAACTTCATTGTTTGAAATTCTTTCTTCATTCTCCCGAGAACCACATCCTCGGTCTCATTCATGATTTCGAAATCGGGGTTGTTATTGAAGTCTTCAACATTCCTGCACGGTAAAGTGTGGGGCATTCGATCAATGTTGCCCTTGGATTGCGATCCAGAGGAGACATCATGAGCCCCGAAAATGCTTGTTTTACCCTGTGTACGTATTCAGCGGTTATCCTCCCGTCTATTTTTTCAGACTGGGATCTTGTTATCTTTGCCGGATTCACCCTGAATTCCTCGGTGATCCCCAAGGCTTTCAGTTTCTTCAATCCATTCCTGCAGGCCACATTGATCAAATCCAAACATGCAATTCTACCAGGGTATGGTATGTTTCTCGAATTATATAGGAAGGGGTCTATCTCAGGAATCTCACTCATCTTGACCTATACATGCCCGTCAACTTTGGGCAGTTCAAACAAGTGGCATTGGCACATTGGATCGGATCCAGCGGCTGTGGCCTTGTGATTATGCAAGATATATGCGACTGATTTCGACTTGGTCCAAACCACTCGTAGTTTCCTTTGCATCAGGTCAGCGAGTTCCCTAGGATAGACCTTTTCCTTGATCCACTCACATGCTTCCCTCTCAACGCGTCGTTTGTCAATTGATTCACAAAAAGGAATTTTAATTACAGTTCTTTCTTGGATTTATTCCCATTCTTCTCTCTAGTTCATTTGTAATCAAACTCCGAATTATCTGCCTCCCACGTTTTGCAGTGATACATTTCAAACCTTTTACTAGACACAATAAGTTCATGTCGTCCGTGCTTTTGAGAATGCTGCGTCGTTTCCACTGTGCTCTCAGCATGGCGATTAGTTCCGCTTTCCGTCTATCCATTTGAGACGCAGTTTTCACGAGACAAGTCAGTACGCATTCCCCCCTTTCCTGGAAAAATTCTTTCATATCTTTCAATAGACACGGTCCAAACTCATTTTGGAATTTCGACTCGCCATACACCAATCGGATAAGTCTCCAAGGCGTGACCCATTGTGTGCCCCCTGTACACGTTATTACGATTGGTCTACGAGTCCCTTTTGCTCTTTTTAGAATACTTAGCAAATTCACTGTTTCGACATCGTCAGGAAGGTCTGATTTAAAGGAGATTACTTTCCATTCCTCCAGTCTGCTCACCTGCCTCGCACTCTTTTTCCTTGCTACGCGAGGTTTGCTCTTCCTCTTATTTTTTCTCATATTCAAGCAAGGGTTCTCGCTACCAATGATTTTTGCTTCAACCTTCTTAAGTTCGTCTCGTGCGCCGACCCATAGTGGAATACTCGTGTATGTGTGTGTCCCTCGCTTTTTTAACCATTTATGTACCTTGTACACAGGATCTCTCTCGACCGTGTGCGTGTGTTCCCTCCACCTCTCACTAAGTACCCGGCTCGTCTGCCCAACATAAGGGAGAGATCAACACATATGTGCATGACTCCGTATTCCCTATGTCTAAAAAATTCCCAGCAGGGATATTCTTCCAATACTTCATATATGTTCGTCCCCATGGCAGGTACCCCAAAAGAGTGGAGAGCATCAGTTCCAATCGGAATGCTACTTCTAAATCTCGTTTCAATCTGCCATCGGATTTCCTCATTCCGTCACTCAATCTTCTGAGAGATCGAAGTAGGCTTCTCTTGGAGATGTTCAGTTCCCCGACACGATCTTTTGACCTTCGGCGTTGTCCGTTTCTTCATCGTCGTCGTATTCCTCTTGTCCAGATTTCGCTGCCTCTTCTTCTTCCCCTTCTCCGTTCATCAGTCTTGTGAACTCCTCTGTGTCTTGCTTAGCGAGTTCCCACGCGCTCTTATCTTTTTGTACCCACTTCACGTCCCTTTTGAGGCACAACCCTTTGATCTTCTTCCCCGTTATTTCCATATAGTGGTCCAATTGCTGTCTCATATATTCAACGATTCCTACTTCGACACGCCCACTTTCTCCACCTCGATTGACTTTGAGCTTGCCCTCCTCGTCTTCAGAGTCATCATTGTTCTCCTCAGTGGATGCGGGGTTTGTTGCCCGGCTTCCTTTCGACGCTTCTTCATCTTCTGGCTTAGCCTCGACAGCGTGGTTCTCGTTTCCTTGGTTAGTCTTCGCGGCTATGATAGCCAGCATCTTCATGACGTCTTCCAAGTTGACGTTGTTCGAAGATGATACATTCTCTGGGGGTGGCCCTTCAATTGTTGCCTCCTGCGCCTTCTTCCTTTCGTCGTCGTCATCTGAAGATACTTCGATCCATGGCTGCCGGAGTTTGATTCCACCACTCCTCGATCGCGATCTCAACTTGTGGCGTTCTGCAACAGCAGGTGAGTTCACCCCGATCACTCGTTTCCGCTTCTCGCTGCTGCTTGCCTCCTCTTTCTTAGGCACCCTTTCTAGGCTTTCCAACTTCTTTACGAGCTTCTCGTTTTTACGATCCACCTCCTTGTTTTTTTTTGTCAACGACATCAAGTTTCTCGGATACCCTTTTCAGCGACACCCCAAAGTTCTCCGTAAGCCATGCTTCGAGGTTCTTCTCACCGTCCTCTGATCCCACACTCACCTTCCCTTTACCTTTCTCCTTCTTCATCCCGACACTATTACTGCTTTCCCCCGTCTCCTCCTTCTTTCTCTCTTCAGTCGCATCTCTCGTTTTCCACTTCTGAATCAGCTCCAAGTGCTCTCGCGTGAACCATGCGCGATTCCCGGGTCCGGGGAACGCGTTGTCGGCTGGATACTAAGGTTGCGAGTAACCATGCTGCCCATAGTTCCAATTGCCTTGCATTGCTGGCGGCTGCGGTGGAGGCATCGGATGCACCCATCCATATGGGTACTGCGGAGGAGGATAGCCAATCGGTTGTTGGACCTCATTAGGAACATGAGGCGGAATCGGATTCTGTACCGCAGCGACTGCCGGCGTAGTAGCCGGTGGTGTCGATTGATACTCCATCCAGTACCTCCTGTCCCCTGTCCACCTCCCTCTTCCTCGATCCCTTCCCCTGCCGCGCCTTTGCATGCAAAATCGCTTCAAGTCCACGATCTTCCCGCCTCGTCCCTTGGTGACGCTTGGTGATGCTTGAAGTCTTCACGCGTGCTCTGGCTCGTCACTCAGCAACATCAATTCACGCCAAGCAGAGTAGTAGTACACCTCAACAAAGACGAATTCAGACGTCACCGACGCATGGACATGGATGAGAATATATAAATAAATGAATGAATACTTAATAGATCAAGTCCGGATACTCGTATCCAACTCACTAGAATGATTACATTCACTAGAACGATTTTCACTCCAAGGAGTCGTGTATATGGCGCCACGTGAGCGTAACAAGGCATAACCGACGAGTCGTTCACCCGGGTCCATCGAGAGATTAAACTCAAAAACAATGTAGTTGAGGTTTTAGTATCACAGAAAAACTACATCGTGAGTGCACAAAACCGGTCCGTGCAATAGCGTGCACGAGACTGGTATGCACAACAGACCTTCTACCTCAATCTGCTCAGTCTGCTTCAAAGCACCTCCTCCATACTCTTAAATATCCGCTCGCGACTCATCTACTCCGTGAGGATCACGTTTCTTTGAGTCGAAAAGAAAAAAACGAAAAAAGAAAAATAAGTAAATACGTAGATAATAAATAAATCCACATTGAGCCAAATCCATAACTCGCGGTAACCTGGATACTCTGTGATTTCACACGTTTTTCCGAGTCCAGAGTTCGTCTTCCCGAGTACACCATCCTCTTTTTCTAGTCGTGAATGTGCCAGCTTGACGGCGTGCGCTTGCTTCGTGCTGCATTTGTCCTTGTGTGTAGTGCCAATGTTTGTCTCACTCCTCAGTCTTGGATCTGCTTCACGTGCCGTCGAAATCTGACCGGCGTAGCTGTAAGTCACAGGGTCCGATTCCCTCCAGCCTGTGAATCAACCAGGACTCGCGTCCTTCTGAGGGCCTACCCACCTTTGAGGCATCTACCCCCATTCCTTATAGCACCCTTGTCTCACTCCTTTGTCTTGGATCTGCTTCACGTGTCGTCGATATCTGACCGGCGTAGCAGTAAGCTGTAAGTCACAGGGTCCGATTCCCTCCGGCTTGTGAATCGACCAGGACTCGCGTCCTTCTGAGGGCCTACCCACCTTTAAGGCATCTACCCCCATTCCTTATGGCACCCTTGTATTCTTTCTGCTACTTCGGTCCAAAATCCTCAGTCCGAAAGGCAAGGGCAAATCGGGAAACTGAGCACCTCCGGGAGTGACTCGACGACACTCTCAATGCCTTCGGCGGTCACTTCACGAGTGACCGCCCTTCGTTTCGAGGCACATGCGGAAGTCGATATATGCTGCCCAGCTCATTCCTACGCTGGGTACTCATGCTCAAGGACTAGACGTGTGTGCGGCATCTTTTCCGTCCGGCAACGGCCACTTGTCGTCTTCAAGTGGTTCTTCACAAGATTTTGCGCGCGAGTTCAACATAGAGGTATTGGACCCGCTCACGTCCGAGGATTTCGCATGGCTTCCTCTCCCGGCCACGGGCCGCTTGTCGGGACTGCAATGCGCAGCATTCTGCGCTCATCTTCACAAGTACTTATCCTTCTATTTACCACCAACTTCGTCGACGGATGACGAAGTCGCGGTGGGGGACATCCTTGCGTATGTTACCAAGGTGGCCCATGAGCTTCGCAAGCAGCGGTACGATGACAACAACGCACCGCTCCTCTATGTCTGCATCCAAGTTGGGCAAGCGTCCTGCAGCGCTTTGCTGGATAGCGGCGCGTCTCGCAATTTTATGCCTGTATGCAAAAGGCTGGCCTTGGTGCACAAGTTCGAAGGAAGGCAAACACGACGCCGATCAAGTTGGCGGACGGAAGGACGCAGCAGCTTATCAACCACTACATCGAGGCCGTACCGGTGTATTTCGCACCTCATGCATGCGAACCGGTGACATTCGACATTTTGGACACATACTTCTACATTATTTTGGGAATGCCTTGGCTTGCAAGTGCGGATCACACGGTCAACTTCCACCGGCGGACTCTTACCGTTCGCAACGCCTTCGGCGCCGAAGTGTCGTGTACTATTCCTCTTCCGCACCCTTCGATTCGGTGCCAAGTGGTGACGGCCAAGTCATTCCGGGCTACTTGTGCTTACAAGCAGCCCGACGAAATCGGCCTATACTTCCTACGGACCGTCGCGGTAGCCGACTCTTCACTCATGGACTTGTCTTCGGACCCCCGTGGTGCGGTTGCTTGACGAGTTCACCGACATCTTTGAGTCGCCTACCGGTGTGGTGCTGGATTGACCAATCTCTCACGAGATCATTCTTGAGGCCGGTGTCGTGCCGCCGAAAGGTTGTATTTATCGCATGAACGAGGAGAAGCTTACGTCCTCCGCGCGCAACTCGACGACTTGTTGGACAAGGGCTGGATCCGCCCTAGTAGCTCTCCATACGGAGCGCCAGTTCTCTTCGTACGGAAGAAGAACAAGGATCTACGATTGTGCATCGACTACCGCAAGCTCAACGCGCAAACCGTCAAGAATGCGGGGCCTCTTCCTCGCATCGACGATCTTCTTGACCGAGTGGGCGGCGCGAAGTACTTCTCTAAGTTGGATTTGAAGTCGAGATACCATCAGATTTCAATCCGACCGAACGATCGCTACAAATCCACGTTCAAGATGCGGTACGGGCATTTTGAGTGGGTGGTCATGCCTTTTGGCCTCACCAACGCCCCGACGACCTTTCAAGCGGCAATGACCAACGAGTTTCATGCGATGTTGGACCGGTTCGTGCTTTTCTACTTAGACGACATTCTTGTCTATAGCCGGTCATTGGAGGATTATCTTGAGCACCTTCGACGAGTGTTGGAGATGCTCCGCCGCGCCAACTACAAGGCCAATCGCGACAAGAGCGAATTTGTTCGGCAAGAGCTGGAATACTTGGGCCATTTTGTCACACCGGAGGGCATCAGTCCGCTATCGGACAAGATTCAAGCCATCCAAGAGTGTCCGGAGCCGCGGAACGTTACGGATGCTCGTTCGTTCCTTGGCCTTGCCAGCTACTACCAACGTTTTATCAAGGGATACTCGAAGATCGCGGTCCACTTGTCCAAGCTTCAATGCGAGGATCGGTCGTTTGACTTCGGAGAGGATGCGCGAGAATCATTTTTGGCTCTCCAAGCCGCGCTATTATCTGCGGAGGTCTTGCGCATCTACGACCCGCTATTGCTTATGCGCGTCACTACGGATGCGTCCGGCTATGGCATTGGTGTCGTCCTCGAACAACACAATGGCGTGGACCGGCACCCGGCCGAGCACTTCAGCAAGAAAGTGCCCGTCGTGCACTCCATTGATGATGCATGCAAGAAGGAGCTCCTCGCCTTCGTCCACGCGCTCAAGCGGTGGTGGCACTTCCTCCTTGGTCGAAGCCAATCTGATGGGTAACGGACAACAATCCGTTGGTCTTCTACAAGACCCAAGACACCGTCAATAGCACCATCGCCCGATAGATGGCTTTCATCGACCGATTTGACTTCTTTCTGATCATATTCCGGGGAAGTCGAACCGTTTTGCAGATGCTCTTTCACGACATCGTAGTCATTGTACCGCAGTCTACTCGATCTTCGAGATCGGCGACGACCTGCGGCACAACTTCATCCGCGGCTACAAAGCCGACCCCGAGTTTCGAGACAAGTATGCGAATTGCTCCTCTCCTAATCCGGCGCCTTCTCATTACCGGATCCAAGAGGGGTACTTGCTTGTCCACACGCGGGGGAAGGACCTTTGCGTACTGAGTGACTCTCACTTGCGTACACGGCTTCTTGGCGAGTTCCACGATGCTCCCGCCACCGGACACTTTGGAGTCAATCGCACCATTGGCGGACTTCGCGAGCGATTTTGGTGGCCCGGCCTTCTCGACGACGTCACACGCTATTGCAAGTCATGCGAGGTTTGCTGATGTTGCAAATCGTCGTCCATACGGCGAGTTGCGACCGCTACCGATCCCCTTGCGCCAAAGGGAAGCGATTGCCATGGACATTATCAGACCATTCCCCAAGCACGAGACCGGTGTGGATGAGATTCTCACAGTGGTCGACCGACTCACCAAGTTTGCCATGTTTTTGCCTTGCCGCTATTATGCCAAGGCACCGGAGTTGGCGGAGGTTCTTTACGCCGGTTGGATACGAACCAAGGGTTACCCCAAGGAAATCATCTGCGACCGCGACACTCGGTTCATCTCTGATTTTTGGTTGGCGCTCATCAAACGATGAGGCTCATGTCTCAAGCCAAGTTCGGCCCGCCACCCCCAAACCGATGGCCAAACGGAGACGGCGCATGAAACCGCACAGGTTCTCCTTCGCACTCTCATCCGTCCCGACCAAAAGGATTGGGTTGAGCGGCTGCCGGATGTCGAGTTGGCATACAACTCGTCCATCCACCCAGCTATCGGGATGTCGCCATTCGAGTTCGATCACGACTCGCCGGTCACTTCGCCGTTGGACACAATCATTCCATGAACGGCCGAGAGCGACGACCATCTTCTTTTCTTGCGTCAGATGCAAGAGCTACTTGTCAAGGCACGCGACCAGATGGCCAAGACGCAGCAATGCATGAGCCAACAGGCCAATCGCCAGCGACTTCCTTGCCCATTTCGCATTGGCGATCTCGTTTGGGTTTCCGCCGTGGAATTCAGCCTTGAACAAGATATCTCTCGCAAGCTCCTCCCGAAATGGATGGGGCCCTGACCGATCGTGGCACCCGCTGGGGATGCACCCGAGGGACCTTCCTTCACTATTCAGGTGCCCGCCCACTTGCCCGTCTACCCGGTCCTTCATTGCTCAAAGCTCGCTCTTTACACGCGAGCGGAACATGACCATTTTCCCGGGCGACGATCGCAAGACCCACCCTCTATGGACGGTTTTCAAGAGGTCGGCGACATCATCTCCCAGCGGCGCTACGGCAACAGGCCAACCGAGTACTTGGTACACTTTGCATACTACAGTCACAAAGTTGACCGTTGGTTGACCCGTGTGGAGCTCCAAGCAACAGCTCCGGATGTTCTCGCACGCTACGAACGCAAGATGCAAGGCAAACCGGTATCTTCGGCTCCACGTCTCACCCGCATCCACGTTCCACCTTCAGATCGTCAACTTCGCCCTCGCCCCGACTTGACTTCATAAGGAGGGGGGGGTGTGACATGCTGCACCTGCAACAGGCTGCACAGGCCCCCTTTCACGCCCGTGACGTTTTCAGGCCTAAAGCCTGAAAACAAGGGTCTACAGGCCCTGTGTCGTTTCAGCCTGAAAGCCTGAAAACAAGGGCCTACAAGCCCTGTGTCGTTTCACGCTAAATTAGGGCCTTTCCGGCCCTAAGTATTTTCAGCTTGAAACTGAGGGCCATTTTCACGCCCTCATCAGTCCAACACGCCCTGAAACTCAGGCAACAAACCAGGGTTTTAGCACAGGCCATTTTAGGCCTGTTTTCAAGACAACCCCTAGTTGAGCTTCAACGCCAGGGTCTGGCATGTTTCGGCATTGGCAAGAGCAGCCTCCTAGACGGGCCAGCACTATATAGGACTGGCCCGCCCTGCAGGCCGGTAGGTAGTTCCTAGGTACTTCCCAGGCACTTCATGTGCAGTTCAAGAGGCAGGAGGTAGTCTTCAGGATTCGGCAGCAGCACTCTTTGGAGGAGCGCTGCAGGAGTAGTTGTAGCGCTAGCAGTAGTCTTCAGCGTTGGGCGCTAGTAGCGTTAGCAGTAGTCTTCAGTGCTGGGCGCCATATGAGCTAGAGTAGTACTAGAGAGAGAGAGATGGGGCGGAGGCCAGGGATACTTACCTGCAGCGCCGTAGCTCCAGCTTCGCCTTCGAGGTACCTGCAACACAGCGCCATCTTCACATGTTAGTACCTGACATATGAGAGAGAGAGAGTTCTTCTTCTTCCTCTTCTCAGTCCACCATCTCCCTCTCACCCTCTCGCTACCTGACTTCACTCCATCAGCAGACTATGAGAGAAAGAGAGAGCTTGGTGACATTTGGATCCAGACTCGACATTTGGCCTTCAAACATTTTGACGATGGATTATTTGGGACTTGTAACGAAGACTTGGTGTTGACGACATTCCCATCTCTCCCCCTCTTCTTCGTTCGTTGCCCTCCTCTTCGTCTATGCATGATCTGGGCCTAGCGCCTTCTTCCTGTGTATACCGCCAGGTCCCTTCACACCTTGTGATGAGGATGATGTATGTTTGGTCTACATGGCAAAATTGATTGGGCTAGTCATTGGTATTCTAGCATTTTGCCGCGCTGTCTTACACTACGTAATAGAGGTCAGTACCAGTCAGGTCAGGACTTGTATCTAAGTCTTCCACTGCGCTATAAAGCACCATTTTGTATGTATCAGAATGTACACTGCTTGTTGAGATTTCACTTGCATTGCATTGTCCATTCAGTCCTTTTTTATCACATTGCGGATCCTCAGTTTATTATGTACATCGCCCAATTGGGCATGTAACACTTTAACACCAGACATCTACGCCGATGCTTGGCTTGAAGCAACCGAAGCTTCACATCAGCAAGCTAACCGTCCCACCCGGACTACGGTCCCTCCCTCCGATCGACAGCTCCGCCCTTGTTGGTAGACTCGGATTTTCAAAGGGGGGGGGGGGGGGGGGGGCATATGTAGATCCCACACGGGCCTAGTAGGACCCGTCAGGTAGGTAGGAAGGGGTAGGGACTTAGCTTCGGTCTGGCGCATTAGGTTTTGGCGCCAGAAGTA
>BFEA01000597.1:768683-782871 GCA_003427395.1 Chara braunii | reverse complement strand
GGTAGGAAGGGCTAGGGACTTAGCTTTGGTCTGGCGCATTAGGTTTTGGCGCCAGAAGTAGGGCCTGTGTCGGTTCAGGCCAGAACGAGGGCCATTTTAGGCCCACACCAGGTTCGGCCGGGCCAGGCCCTGGTACCGGTAATGGTTTAGGCCCTGGCCTCCTTTTTTTCCCAGGCCACACTTGGACCATCAGATTCGATCCAAGTGTACGGCCTGATTGATTTCCAGGCCATTCATTATGGGCCTCATGTTTAGGCCAGTAGGACCTAGGAGAGGCCAGACCAGTAGTATTTATAGACTGGTCTGCTTCTCACTAGGCAGGTTAGTGTGAGCTACTATTCAGCGTTATGTTGTGTTAGTCTTCAGCGATGGAGCAGTAGCGGTAGGCCATGGGTGGTGAGCGTGGAGGCTGCAGTGGAGACTGCAGCGGCAGAGAGGCGGAGGCCAGACACTGGGACTTACCTGCTGACTCACCTAGGGCCGCCATACCTCCAGCTTCGTCTTCAGCGCTCCAGTACCGGTGTCAAGGCAACACCTTTGTGTGGTCATTATCTGGTATCAGCAGAGGGAGAGAGAGAGGACTCTTTTTCTCCTTCTTCTTCTTCTTCTTCTTCTTCTTCTTCTTCTTCTTCTTCTTCTTCTCTCCGTCGGACATCCTCCATCCTCCATTGCTCAGTATTCTACTTGCTTCTGGATACACGAGAGAGAGAGAGAGAGAGAGAGAGAGAGAGAGAGAGAGTTATCTGGGATCTGAGCTTGGTGACATTCGGGCCATTGCCGTGTTCTGGTATTCGGGCCAAGACCTGCCTTTGGACAATATGCTGAGATTGGGACTTCGGGAATCTTCGGGGTCGATGACATTGGCGACTTGGCCTTCTCGCCCCACTCTTCCCCTTCGTCTCCATCTCCCTCCTACTTCGTTTGTGGATGGTCTGGGGACAGCGCCCCTTCTGGGTATGACGTGCTGCCTCCCCATCTCCCTGAGTGGTAAATGAATGAGTGAGCATTGTGCATTCCAATCTTGCTGCGTTAGAGTGTATGTTCCAATCTTCCGCTGCATTTTATTGTCTGTTGCTGGGGTCGGTTCCTTGGATATGCGCTACACTTAGTTATGTGTAAATGAATGAGTGAGCATTGTGGTCGGTTCCTTGGATATGCTGAGATTGGGACTTTGGGAATCTTCGGGGTCGATGACATTGGCGACTTGGCCTTCTCGCCCCACTCTTCCCCTTCGTCTCCATCTCCCTCCTACTTCATTTGTGGATGGTCTGGGGACAGCGCCCCTTCTGTGTATGACGTGAGTGAGCATTGTGCATTCCAATCTTGCTGCGTTAGAGTGTATGTTCCAATCTTCCGCTGCATTTTATTGTCTGTTGCTGGGGTCGGTTCCTTGCATATGCGCTACACTTAGTTATGTGAAATGTGTATGCGACAATGGCTGTAGCGGAGGGTCCTTAGCAGATGTAGGATTGACTTGCACGGTAGGTACTCTCTCTCTCTCTCTCTCTCTCTCTCTCTCTCTCTCTCTCTCTCTCTCTTCCCCTGTGTAATGTGCTTTGTTTGTCTCTCAAGTTTGTCGGTAACTTCTTTCTGTTTTTGGGTCCCATTCCCACCCTATTCCTTCCTGTGCCTGTCATTGCAACATTCACCATACCCTACAAACTCCTCTGTCCGTTCTGTTTGCATCTCTCCACCCAGAGCCGCCAGGGGTGGTTGTCATTTGTCTCTGGCCAGAGGTAACTTCCCATGGTTCCGGTTTATTGTTTCAAAATCACTAGCACAGTCAAGAAGGATCACTTTCCAGGTTGTGCTAGTCGGTGTCGACTCGGCATGCATGTTTGATCTTCTTTTTGTTGTTTTCATTTTTGTCCTCTAGATTCCCTGTTACTGTTTGATGTTTCATCTCCATGCCTATTTGCTCTGTCATGATGTTGAGTCTGAGTCATTGATCGTGTTATAGTGTGTAATGCGCAATTTTTTCTACGTCGTTGCCACTACTCTGTAGCTTGAACGAGTTGACAAGTCGTCTTTGGAAAATCGCTACGGTGAGTTGTGTCACCGTCATCGCTTCGACATCTTGTCCCCCTGCTCATTTGGTATTTCGACGACTGAATGCTCGTCAGGAAATTGATTTGATTACCAAACACTGTCTACCAATCCGCCAATGTGCAGTAACCCATGTTCTGCAACAGTCTGGGCCCTCGAAACGGAGCCCAGACGATGCAGGCCAAACTTGGCCTGCGCCAGGCAGTGTAACTACACACTGCCCTTGGGAAGTCAAAAGTCTAAGTCAACTGTCAGGTCAAGGCCAATCTGGGCCGTCATTTGCATTGAGATCTTGACGGCTGAGGGATGCGGCATCCGGGGTCCAGACCCCGCATCAACGCTAGATAAGCGCTAACTTCCTGACTTGGTCTTACGTCAATGCTGACTTCACACGTTGACAACGGCGCTGGCTTGACGTTGCGACGTTGGCTGGACGATGGCTTTGCGCTGGCACTTGTGTGACTACGGCGACGCGCTGCTGGCTCGGCATGGTGGCTGGCTGACTATTGTCTTCAGGGCATGCTGACGTGGCAGCTGCCACGCGTCGTTGTTGATGTGGCCGCTGCCACATGTACTGTTGCTGACGTGGCTGGGCTACGTAACTGACACTGTTGTTCTGATTCATCGTCACTCGGGAGGAGATCATGACTGTGGGGTGATCGTGGACACGTACCTAGTTATCTTGAGGTCGACATTGCTCCAGTATGTTGATGAGGGACTGATAGACGTGCCACGTGGCACATTGTAATAGAACTTCAGATGTGCGTTCAGACTATTGGTGGTGATCGAGGACGGAGCCGGAAGCAGAAGTGGGCATTTGTCGTTTATTCCTAAGTCTAATCTCCCTCCTCTCTCCTTCATCTGTGTATGATTCTCCCATCTCATTCTATCTGGACACAATTACGATTATTGATAATCATCAGCAGCTTGATATTCATCCGGGCTTGCATTATTGAAAAGTGTCGTCACGATCTGGGTTCATTGCAATTTGGTATCGGAGCATACTCCTGACGATGACGATAGCACGCGCGAGCGCCAGGAGGCGCCAGGTAAGTAACGCGCGCCTGTTGGATGTGATGACAACAAGATCTGACGTGGACAATGACGAAGAAGGTCGGTGTTGCTGACGTGCCACGGACTTCGCTGGCGAGAAGACCAGATCCCGACGCGACTGCTAACGTGGCAATCGGGATCGTGATCAAGAGTGACCGCGCGCCAGCCAGGATCACAATAGTGAGGCGGCATCGCGATCCCACACTGACGTGGCATGTCATGTGCCACGTCTAGAGACTTGGTTGTTGGAGATTGCTGACGTGGCATTCTCATGCTACATTAGCAGCTGAGGCGCGACCAAGTCTGATACAAATGCTGACGTGGCCTTCAAACATCAAGGCTGATTGACGTGGCAGGCAGGTGTCGTACACGATTGTCTTCTGACGTGGCGAGCCTGCTGACATGGCATTGGCTCCATTGGTTGACGTGGCATTGACTTGATTGGTTGGAGCAGCGACGGTATCACACCAAGACGCGAGGAAGTGGCAAGTGGGAAGGACCAGAGCACACATTTGCTAACGTGGCATCCCACCACTGATTGATTAGACACTGATGTTGTCACGTGGCAGATCTGCTATGTTAGCACACCAGGGATGGCACGTGGCAGGCAGGTGGCTGCCAAGAAAGAGTTGCACCTTGAAGACGAAGGTGGTACGGCTGATTGAACGGGTGACTGGACAGTTGTAGTGCCAGCTGTCAAGAGGGGTCCTGTATCGCATTGACACCAGGAACAACGCAGAGAAAAGAAGAAGAAGATTGCTGACAAATTGTTTGTTGATTGATGTTGGCATACTTACCCTGTCGTTTGTTGTGTTGTGGTGTTGTGTGTACTTACTTGTGTGTTGTATCTGATCACACGGGCCTGAGGTGGTACCTGTACACTCTTGATTAGAACGTCATCACACAGACAGACAAAGAACAACAGTAGATAGAATTAGAAATAATTGTATTTATTTTCTTCTTTGGTTGTTTAAAATTCTTGTTGTTGTAGAATAGTGCGGCCATGGAATTTATTATTCTTGTTTGATTATTCATTGTGCGGCAGATGCACATCACGATGTCTCTCTTTTGGAATTGTTT
The DNA here is from genome assembly GCA_003427395.1 of Chara braunii. Classification (NCBI taxonomy): domain Eukaryota; kingdom Viridiplantae; phylum Streptophyta; class Charophyceae; order Charales; family Characeae; genus Chara; species Chara braunii. Next base: position 778,692 of record BFEA01000597.1, on the reverse strand, counting down.
GAAATTGTCGGTGCTCACTCGATTTATTCCCTTTCTCTTCTATCCAATCTCACTCATCTTCGACATTGATGAGGAGACCCCTGAACCCGAAACTAGGCAGCAAGTGGACGAGCGGAAGAAGGCTTTGATTGTCCGCTTGGGCCAATTGATTGATCTCCATGACGCAGGTGTCGAAGCTGAGGCACACGTGTGGGCCAAGTTCGATTTGAAGGCAGCACAAGCTGCTATCGAACAGGCTGAAACAGGCACTGACGTCATGCAGGCTCAGGATGTAGTAATTAAGTGTCGTCAGACACTTGATAAGTATATCATCGAGCAGCTTGGAAAGATTGCAGACCGGAAAGAGGAGAAAGAAGCAACTGTGTTTGAAGAAAATGTGGATGAAAATATCAGACAACTAGAAGAAGCACTTGAGAGGGAGAAGAAAAAGAAAGAAGAATTGAGAAAGAAAAAGAGTGAACAGCAAGAGCAGAAAATCCAAGAAATCAGACAAACTGTTATCAAGACCGAAGGGGAAAATCAGGAAATTTCTTTGGCTCAAGTTGTGACCTACCTAGCTCACCTTGAGATGAAAATTGATCAGTACAGTGAACAGATGCAGGCACAGATTGATGATGTGGCCGCGAGACTATGGAAAATCACAAATCTGGTCAAAGGAAAGCACCAGGTTGTTGAGGAAGTCAAAACAGAAAAAAAAGAAAAACCAAAGAAATTAATGGGAGATGACATCAAGTCTCTTAATGAAGAAACTTAGAAACCGGAAGAAAAGAAAGGGGAGCCTTCGAGTCCATTGAAGTCTCCAGAAGAAAAAAAGGACACCGCCGCACAGCCTGAAAAAACTAAGAAGAAAGAAAAAGTTAAGATGAAATTGCCTTTCACATTCAACAATAGCAAGGGTGAAAATTTGTTGTTGTGGATTGCCGAGATACAGACATATTGTGGTACGGCCCCTGTTGAACCCGAGTCCCAAGTTGCTTTCTCTACTTCTTGTCTTGGGGGGGAACATAACGGGTGCTACTAAAAAGGGAAGGGTGATACTAGCAGCTCCATAGGATGTTAGAGCTCCAGGATGAATCAGTAATAACCACAGCCCCACGAAACAACAAACACCAATCTCAGTGCTACACGATGTATCAATGGAACGCTGGACCCGTTTTCCAGCAGGTGCCGCTCCCCACCAATAGATGGAGCAGCCCGACAGGTAAGCCCTCAATTCTGACGGTTCTCTTACCACTGTCAGGATAAAGGGATATCGCAAGGGCCATTCTCACAAAAAAAAAAAAAGAAAAAAAAAAGGAATGGGTTTTGGCCGAACGCAACGGGGTTTGATGATATTGGGGAGTGGGCTGCAGCTTTGAACCTGAAGCAGTTCCTTGGTGAGATTAAGGAACGCTTTTTGAACAAGACGACGACCAACAAGGCCTTTGACCAGCTCACTACCATTGGTCAAAAACATTGGACCTCGATAGAAGCTTTGTCTCGGGAAGTTGATCGGTTGTTGCAGGTTCCCGGATTGAATCTGCAGGACAACCAAGTCTTATATATGTATTCACACGCTTTGCGCGAGCCCATTCGAGGACAACTCGTGGCAGAGTCAAAATCCGGTAAGTATAATTAGAGGCAGTTTCGCGATCTTGTTGTCCAGAGGGAGCAAACGACCTCTCAGGTAAAAAACCCGTATGCATCTCTTGTGAAGTTTGGAGGTGGTGCAGGATCATGCAAGCAGATACTTTGGTGCCAAAAGCGCCAGGACCACACCCTCGTCGTCTTTGATGACGATACTGTGGAGAAGTGGCCATTGGAGGCCAAGGGTGTCGCGAGCAGCAGTGAGTTTGGGAAGGGGGAAGTCACTGCTATGGTGGTCAACAAGGGAGGACCACGACCGACGGTAAAGAAGAAGAGACCACGCTCATTCCCAGAGCACCCCGGAATTGCGGTCGGGAGGCCGTGGGAAAAGATGGGCCTGTCACGAGAAACGTGGCAGGAGCGGATGGACAACGCACAATGCCTGAAGTGTGGCACTGGAGGGCATGCGATTGCTTGGTGCCCGTTAATCCGAACCCCAAAAGCGAGCAGCTAATAGGAGTAACATCTGCTCCTATTAAGTCTTAAGGGTTTGGATGTATATGAAGGTAAGGCGCCTACTAACCCTTTCAACCCTTTGACTCACATGGCAGAGGATGGTTCTTCTTTGGCCCATCGTCCGGAACACCTTGAACTTGTCTTATGCACTGTCTCTCTGGACGACTCTCTTGACGAGCTCGGTAACGAGTTGTTGGCACTACGGAGCTCGTGGGCTAGGAAATCTATGAAAGCAATCCGCAAGTTGCATCTCGGAATGAAAGTGAAAGATTTGTCTCGACCTATCACGTCTATTTTGGCTAACAAAAACACGATCACTATCTCACAGTGCGTTGATCGTGTTAAGTGTCGTTTTCGAACCAAGGAAGGTAAGAAGATTCTACACGAAGTATCCTTCCTTGTGGAAAAAAATTTACCCTTTGATTTGATTTTGGGTATGGATTGGCACGAGGAAGCCAACCCAGAAATCAATTTCAAAGAGAAGCACGATCACTATCTCGCAGTGTGTTGATCGTGTTAAGTGTCGTACCAAGGAAGGTAAGAAGATTCTACACGAAGTATCCTTCCTTGTGGAAAAAAAATTACCCTTTGATTTGATTTTGGGTATGGAGTGGCACGAGGAAGCCAACCCAGAAATCAATTTCAAAGAGAAGATATTACAATTGAGGGATGCACATTCCGAATTGAAACCAATCAAACTGTATCATAAGTCTGGCTCTGACGCTAGTCTGTCTTTCTGTTGCATGAGTTACCCAACATTTTGATCGATGGTTTCAAAGAAGAAATTGGAACAGGAAATAATGATGGTCTCAGTGAAGAAGGCAGGTGAATGTTCTACTAGATTGAGAAACTCCTGGAGGAGTAAAAAGATATACAAACTGAACCAACAAGAATAACTGAACGTGCTATCAAGCACACAATATAAATTATTCCTGGTAGTAAGATTCCCAAGGGCCCTTTCTACTAAATGTCTCATAGGGAACTTGAGGAACTTAAGAAGCAGTTGCAGGACTTAACAGAAAAAGGATGAATTCGCCCTAGCTCCTCTCCTTATGGTGCCCCTGTCCTATTTGTGCCCAAAAAGGAAGGTGAGTTGCGTCTTTGTATTCACTACAGAGGGTTGAATGTCGTCACTGTTAAGAACGCCGAACCACTTCCACACATTGATGACTTGTCTGACCAGTTGCAGGGCTGCAAGTTCTTTAGTAAGATTGATCTAAAGTCTGGATACCACCAGATCGAGGTGGATCCCGCGGATCAACACAAGACTGCGTTCCGAACCAGTTATGGTCACTACGAGTTCGTGGTTATGCCTTTCAGACTACCTAACGCCTCAGCGACCTTCCAAAGATCCATGAATGAACTATTTCGTCAATGGTTGGACCAATTCGGCATTGTCTATCTCGACGACATTCTAGTGTACAGTAAGACACTAGGAGATCACGAAAAACACCTACGTCTCGTATTAGGAAAGTTGCGGGAGGGCAACTTCAAGCTAAATCCAAAGAAGTCTGAGTTCGCTAAGTCTGAAGTCTTATACCTTGGACATATAGTGAACGAGGAGGGTCTAAGGCCCGAAGAAAAGAAAATATCAGCAATTAAAGATTGGCCACGACCTAAGTCTGTAATTGAGTTACGATCTTTCCTTGGTTTGGCAAGCTACTATAGAAAGTTTGTAAGGAACTTCTCACAGATTGCCGCACTAATGAGAAGATTATTAAAAAAAGGAACTATCTGGTTGTGGGACAGTGAGTCCTCCTTTAAAAAGGTAAAGTATGCATTGACTCACTATCCAGTTCTGAAAATTGTTGATCCGTATTTTCCCTTCATCGTTACTACTGATGCAAGTCAGTATGGGATTGGCGCAGTCCTTCAACGAAACGATGGCAATGGTTATAGACCTATTGAGTTTATGTCTGCACGACTACCATCAGACAAGGTCGCCAACTCCACGTATGAAAGGGAACTATATGCCTTAGTTTGTGCGCTGGACACATCGAAGCACTACTTGTTAGGGAGGCACTTCACTGTGTACTCAGACTACTCTACTTTGAAGTGGATAAAAACATAACCTAGCCTCTCTGATAAGTTAGTACGTTGGTCTGCATTCATTGATACTTTTGATTTTGAATTAAAAACAAAGGTAAGTCTAATGTGGTTGAAGATGCATTGTCCAAACGTTGTGATTTCTTTGGTACTATTGTCTCTTACTTAGACGTTGGGAGTGATCTGAAAGATGAAATTCGTCAAGGATATACTATTAATCCTATTTGGAAGCCTATAATGGATGTCCTTGTGAAAGATCCATCTCTACTTCCCAACTATAGAGGGACCGATGGTTTGCTTTTCTTGTTAGACCAAACTAATCAAAGATTGAGGATTCCTCATCAAGAAGAAATCAAAAGTTTGTTGATTGGGGAATGTCACGACTTTGAAGGACATTTTGGTTTCAAGAAAACTTACACAGAGGTTAGAGAACGCTTTGAGTGGAAGAGATTGAAAGAGGACGTACTAACTTATGTTCGTACGTGTTTGATGTGTCAGAGGAACAAACCTTCACATGAGAATCCACTTGGTCTTCTGAAACCATTACCGATTCCTAGTGAACCAGGTGAGTCTATCTCGATTGACTTCTTGAGCCTTACCAAAAGTCGGAACGACAATAGTCAAGTAATGGTTATTGTGGATCATTTCTCTAAATATGCCATGTTTATTCCCTTACCCGCAAAACTGTGAACAAAACTTGTCATCCAAAAGTTTCAGATGCGATGGGTAACTGAGTATGGTTTTCCTCTCTCCATTGTATCTCACCGTGATGCCAGGTTCACAAGTATGCCATGGCAAAAGCTTATGGAAGCATACGGTATACGACTGACCATGTCGTCAGGGCAACACCCTGAAACGAATGGACAAAGTGAGCAGATGAACCGTTTGTGCCAACAACTTTTGCGCATGTATGTGAGACCCGATCAAATTGATTCGCATGCCCGACATTCAGGTGGGAAGCTATGTCTGGGTCAAGATGTCTGAATTCTCAGAAGAAGAAGGGGTCTCTCACAAACTTCTCCCACTCTATTACGGACCGTGGGAAGTTTTGGATGTGATTGGCGAAGACCAGTTTGGCCCTTCGTTCGTAGTTGAAGTGCCAACCCATCTGCGCACATACCTCCTGTTCCATGCATCGAAACTATACCTCCACCGTGATGCTAAGACGTTCGACTATCGTGAAGACATGATCCCTCGAGCGATCAAAGGCGGGAATGAGATAGACAGAATCAAACAACATGTAGGGAAGGGACGCAACAGACAGTAGCAGGTTCACTTCATGTATCGCCCGTTAGACGATCTGTACTAGATTTCCAACAGGAACTGCTACGCAGTGCACCGTGCGTTGTCAAAGCCTACGAGCGACAAATCGCCACTAACGCTGTCGGAGCGAACACCCTTACAAGGGTATTCGCTCATGATATTGCATTCGATATAATGCCAACGCCGACCACCATACCGGGAGTGGTCAGGAGTGAAAAGTAAAAGCTTTCGGCGTAACGCCGTGAAGTGAATTCCTCGGCCAATGAGGCCAGGATTTCTATAGAAATCATATCGTCACAGCCTGAAGCAGCGACTACCGGTATTAGGATTCTAGAAAAGCCAACTTTGTCTTCTTCTGCTTAGCCTCAAACACCCGACGCATCAACCCTTACATAATGTGGTACCGGTCACCCTCTACCCTTGAATGATTTCCACGCCACGACCATCGATGTCATTAACGCTGGTTGGTACCCGCGCTTCGGGCTTTCCACTCAATCAAGTAGCCTTGCGGATCACCCACTCGCTCAAGCCGGCAAAGCATCCAAACGAGTACACAGATCGGCGAACGTACACATGCACTGATTTGGGAAAAATGGGCTCAGGCCGCTAGTTAGGCCGAATTAGTACTCTATACATAATAGAGTTGCTCCCCATCTTCTCGATATGGGAGCTAGCTCAGTAGGTTAGAAGGGCAGACTGTTAAACGACGGATACAGGGATCAAGTCCGCCCGACCCTGAGCCAACTCCTTTTGTAAGGAGCTCAACTTTCGTTTTTCCCCGTTTTCGTTCGGGCAGGGCTCGAACCCGTGACTTTAGGATTGGAATCAGGTACAGTTGTACCCCGTTGTGACAGTTGTCACGACGGGGTGGTTAAGAGTAAGTTTTCTTTTGTTTTTTTCTTTTTTTTTCCTTTCTTTTAAGTTAGATTTCGTTGTTTTACTAAGTTTTTCTTCTTCCGAACCCTGTGTTTTCTCCTTGGATTCACTTTCACGAATGCACCACTGAGACTAGGATAGGTCGTTCGAATAGCTCATCCGGCCTAGGTCGTAAAGGACTTGGCCGCCGAAAAGTATGGCGCGACATCACGAAGGTACGAGGGACAGGGAGCAGAGACAAGAGAAAAGGAACACCTCGCAGGGGTAGAGGGTGCGAGCAAGGAAGATAAACTTGCGAAGGGCATTACGATGACAAGTGAGGATCGCGCAGGGAGATAGCGATTGTGAACAGGGAGAAAAGAGGCACGAACACTAGAGAGAGAGGTACGGGGGTAAGAAAAAGGGGAAAGAAGCATGCTAGCAGTCGCAAGAGAAGAAAGAAGGAGAAGAGGTAGGGAGGAAGGAGACAGGAGGAAAGGAGAACTTACCTCCTTTTGAGGACGGTGATGGCGACAAGCCAGGCGTGAGGGACTCACTGCACACGCCTTAGGCAGTCTCCAGTTTTGGGCGAGTCGTTTTTGGTGATCGAAGAAACTCGGCAAACGTCGCTCGGACCTTTGTTCGTCTTTCTCGGAAGACTTTCACGACAGCCCGCTCGCCGCTGGCGATGGTCGAGGTTGTCAATGTTGAGGTAACCAGGTTGTGGATCGTTTGTGTTAGGCGTCACTATTCACTAAGGAGGCAGCTGGCAGGTGGCTGCGACGACGACGAAGGGGAGAAGAAGGATAGAGCAAGTAAGTCTCCAACCCCTCAACTTCCCTCCTTCCTCAGATAGGGTGAGCAAAATCAAATATATCCACAGCCAGGTCATGGGAATATGCGCTACCGCATGTGTGTGTTTGTGTGTGAGAGAGAGAGAAAGGAGTAAGGGAGGAGACAATCACCTTGTTGGCTCATTGGCGTGACGTCTGCACGACGTTCATCGGTGGCCACCCGCTGCCTAGTTGATCGAGCCAGTTGTCATGAATCTCCTACACAGCTGCCGCTGCGCACAACGAAGCTTGAACGCGTCACAGATGACGAGTAATGAACTGCTTTTTATTATTATTATTGTTATTAATATTATTATTACTCATTTTAACGATTTCTTTGATTATTCCGCTCGAACCAGTCGATGAATTTACCCAAGATCGATGGGTAAGTTCTTCTGAATTTGTATGGGGAAGGAAAAGTTGTATATATATGTGAGAGGGACAGGGGAAAAACACAGCAGTAACGACCACGGAGGAAGAAAACACGATCATAAGGGGGGCAGGAGGAGATCACGGATGGTATGGAGAATATCTCGGGGAAAAGGAGGAGAGGGCTATTGCAACTGGTATGATATTGAAGAACGACGAGGAAGAAGAAGACGGAGAAGGAGGAAGAAGGAGGAAGGAGGGAGATGGAGAATGAGAGCGAGAAGGTAGCAAGGAGAAGGAAGACGAAAGGGATGAGAAAGAAGGTGAGGGAGACAAAAATTACGGGAAAAACCGACGAAGAACGCATAGAGAAAGTAGCAAGGTATGCGTGAAGGGTTGCAGGCTCGTGTGCGGTTTGGCAATCGCTAGGCATGGAGGAAGAGTACGGTAGTAAAGGAAAAAGAGTGGACTTGACCACTTGGGAGAAAAAGGGGAGGAAGAAGGAAAAGAAGAAAGGAGAAGAAAAGAGGGCGAGAGGGGGCCTTGAAAATGAGAACCTAAGCAAGGAGTTAAGGAAGGAGCGAGAGCTGAGAAGAAGAACGAAAGGGGGAAAGACGCAAGCGTAGAAGGGAGCATCAAGCCCTGTCAAACGACGACAACAAGAATTGAGACAGGCAAGTCTCCTATAGCCTGACTACACCATGGTACGCCTATCGATTGGGAGAACGAGATCAATCAGATCTACTGTTGTAACCCGCAGGTGAACGCTACCGCTCTCATATGCGTATACTTGCATGTGTGAAAGAGGGAGAGAAGGATGATGACGATGATGTAAGGGTACATACCTGGTATTGGTGATGGCCTACACTGGTCAATGTCTTCAAGTACTTCGCTGGTCGTTGACGTGGTTAGTGGCATTGTCAATTAGTAGGCAGGTAGTAGCCATGTAGGAAGTAGGCTGGGCACCGAGTGCCACGCATCAAGCCCTGTCAAACGCCGACAACAAGAATTGAGAAAGGCAAGTCTCCTACAGCCTGACTACATCATGGTACGCCTATCGATTGGGAGAACGAGATCGATCAGATCTATTGTTGTAACACGCAGGTGAACGCTACCGCTCTCATATGCGTATACTTGCATGTGTGAAAGAGGGAGAGAAGGATGATGACGATGATGTAAGGGTCCATACCTGGTATAGGTGATGGCCTACACTGGTCAATGTCTTCAAGTACTTCGCTGGCCGCTGACGTGGTTAGTGGCATTGTCAATTAGTAGGCAGGTAGTAGCCATGTAGGAAGTAGGCTGGGCACCGAGTGCCAAGTAGGGAGAGGAGCCAGGGTACCTATGTTGGTGGTGACGGGAGCAAAGCTCTCATGGATATTGGTTTCCAGTATTACGATTCTCCACTTGGTATCATACTGGTGCGATGCTGCTTTACGATCTGGCTTTCGATGTGATTATGCAAATCTGAATATGTCGTTATTGTTATTATTATTATTATTATTATTATTATTATTACTATTATTTGTTATTATTGTCGATGCAATTCAACGTTACCAGGTTGCATGGTGGTCTTTCGGTGTACGTGGCACTTGTGAGTAGGGGATCGAGGGTGTCAGTAATATAGGTAGGCTAAAGCGATCCGCATTGGCCGAGATCTGCCCGTACTACGGGGAATTGCAGAAGTCACCAGCTGCAATATAGTTAGGCTAGGTAGGATCTGTCGCTCGTAGTCTGGACGATGGGCGCCGAGCGTCAACAACATTGGTTCATTGTTGAAGATGGTGGGACTGTTCGCACACTGCCACTAGTGAGCGTTGCTGTGCATTTATTAGGTGGAACTCATGATGAAATTCGGGTTTTGGTACGAATGGGTGATGCTGCCTGATTTCTGGAATGCGCTATTTCTCATCTTCCTTGCAATTATTTCGTGTTAATATTTTTCTAGTATTATCATTATTATTATCAATATTATTATTATTATCGATATTATTATTATAATCATTATTATTATTATTGTCGATATATTATTATTATTATTATTATTACTATTATTATTATTGATATTGTTGTTATTATTATTATTATTATTATTAAAAACAATTTGCTTAACCCCGCCTCTTCTGCTTACCGTATGAGAGAACGGAGATGGGCGGGATGTGTGATGCGTCAACCAAAAATGACGTCACCAGACCGGATCCATCACCCGCCCGGCTTGTTGGATTGCGTGTATGCGACTGTCGGGCTCCCCATGTTGGATTGCTGTGTTCGCAGGGGAGAGAGAGAGACGAGAGATAACCGGACGGACAAACAGGAGCCTGATACAGTCAAAACAAGAACAGGCAGTTAAACAAGATGAAAAGACATACAAACAGACAAGTCTGACAACAAACGAACAGAGGTCAAAAACAAGCGGGCGCACCTACATAAAGAGGAAGAAAGGTTGAGTGCTGCGTTGGTGCGGATGCAGGGCTTGATATTGGCCTATGAGTTCATTGTACCGCCCTCGTTGGTTGAAATCTAGATGCATTTATGCTCTCTGCTTGTATAAGGCTATTTGG
>BFEA01000597.1:744930-764528 GCA_003427395.1 Chara braunii | reverse complement strand
CTGCAATTCTTTGATGAGTGACGACAAAGGAAGTGGGGAAGATCAGGTTTGGAGGAGAGATGGAATACTGGAAAGGAGAGGGACATCGTCACCATATGACGGCATCTACCTTCTCCATCCGTCTTCATTTCTCCCGTAATCTAATCCCCTCATTTCCTTGGTTCTCCCCACTCTCTAGAATAGTATGAATCTCATCGAATGTAAAGGTCAACTCTGTGGAAGACGGATGATCAGATGGTCAAAATAAACAGGGCGATTGCGGGAGCTCTGCCGACGTTCAGGAGGAACTCTGGAGGCAGGGAACCATGAGGTACGCGTCACCTATTCCTTTCCCGTATCCCTTACTGGCTACAACTCTCTATCAGAATGCATGGGTGCATGTTATACATCCCTTTGTTTTCTTCAGGAGTAAAACCTTCAGGAAAAATTGAATAAACGTATGATTGAAGTCAGAATCCTGCCTGATGGAAGAAAGGAACCTGGGAAGAACCGAGAAGTAACCTAGTCTGCCTGGGTTTGAAAGACAAAGTTGTGTGATGGAGGCTCTCATAGGGTCGTCATACTGCTTGACGGGGTACTCGCCGTGTGAAGTTACCCTGCCCTTCGTCCGGCTAAAGTAACAAATTGATGCAATGTCTGCTTGATTTCGACGTTTGTGACGGGAGGCTACCATGCAGCTTTCTCATTGCCTTACAGGCTAGGTCTAGCAAGTGATCCGGTACTCCCGTGGGGTACACTTCTTCAATTATTAACGAAAGCAAGTGATTCGGTACTCCCATGGGGTACACTTCTTCAATTATTAACGAAAGCAAGTGATCCGGTACTCCTGTGGGGTACACTTCTTCAATTATTAACGAAAGCAAGTGATCCGGTACTCCCGTGGGGTACACTTCTTCAATTATTAACGAAAGCAAGTAATTCGGTACTCCCGTGGAGTACATATCCTCGACAACTGACAGAAGCGAAAGTAGCGAGAGGCTCCCATGGGGCTCTCCTATCACCGATCGAACCAAACTGGGGAGGGAATTGAGTACTCCCGGGTGAGTACGCGAACTCCTAAGTCTGGAACGATCTGTCCGACTTCCCGTGGGGGTCAAAATACCTTTTTTCTCATTTACAATGCATAGGCCAGGTAGGTGAACTGTCAGGGCGACTCTACCAAGAGTTGCTTTACTTGATCTCCTACACATAAAACTGGTAGTAGGATGGCTCCCGGGAGGGTTATCCTAATACTTGTTTGTTTGGGGATCGACTTACTACGGGGGAAAAGTGAGGCGATTATGTTTGAACAAGTAAAGGGATACTCCCGGGTGAGAACCTTACGACTTGTTCAGGTATGACTAATGGATGATATAAATAAGTACTAATGATCCACCTGTTTAACAGTAAAGCAGGACATGGGACGCTTCCGTGAGGTCATCCTATTGCTTGCTTAACTCTATCTTAACAGGTCTAATAAGATACTCCAGCAAAGGGACGATCTGGTGTTTGCCTGAGTCCACTAACATAATCCCAGTTCATCTGACTTTGGGAAAGTAGTAGGGTGACTCTCGTAGGGTCATCCTATTACACCTTTTTGAGGATAGGCTGAGCTTTGATCAAGGAGTGATAGGAGGCTTCCGTGAAGACCACCTATTACTAACTAGAATTCCGTACTGACACCTGGATCTGGAATGTTTTCTGAATGTTGGGTCAAGTGTTGAGACGGCTCAACATAGACCTCCTAACTACCTGCTTAACTAATAAAGGGATACTCCCAAGTGAATTATCCTGTCGCTTGCCATAGATTGCTTGACCTACTTGGTTGCGTGAGAACTGCATGGACTTGAAGGGTGGCTGAGTGCTCCCGTGGGGCTACTCAACTACACCTTTTGACTAATCGATTTGCCTGGAATTGATCAAGTAGTGGAAGATTCCCGGGTGAATCAACCTACTACTTGAGTATGTCAGGACAAGAAGAAGAGAAGGGAAAAAGGGAGTGCTCCATCGGGAGCGACTCCAAAGTTTCCTTAAAAGGAACGTAAGAGAAGGCGAATATCGCGGGGAAAAGGGAATTAGAGAAAAAAGACACCCCGTGTAGCCACAGTTCATTGGAAAAACCGACACTGGCTTGAGTTGATCTCGGCCAGATTACCGCATAAAGCACAAAAGGGTGTGCTTATCTGCGAGAGAGAGAATGCAAGGACTGAAAGGAGGGGACATATGAGTTTCCTAAAAGACAACTTAGGACATAGGCAAGAAAACTCCTTGAAATAAAAGGAGGAGGAGTGACAGACGACTCAGGGTAGATAGAAGCTAGGGGTTAGACTTTGGGATGTTGATCCCAAAGCTCCCAAACCAGATTTAAGGGCTTGACCCTTAGATATCAATAAGTGGGAAATCGAGTAGGGATGTTGAATCCTTGTTGACCTGTGTGTGCAGGTCGTTGCTTTGGTCTACTGCAATTGAAGGAGAAGTCATACATAAAAAACTCAATTTTCTGTTATCACTCGATAACAGGTCGGTCGTTGCCGATTCAACTCTTCCTCCTTGACTTGATACCCACATCTAAAGTCAAACCCTGTGGTCAGTAAAACTGTCACCTGTGGTCATTGCCTAAATGGTCCTGGTCACTCTCAAGGGTCCTTTGAATAAATGTGAGGGGGYTGGGCTTGCATCTCAGRAAAGAWAGAGYTRTYATMCATGGTTTGGGRAGTGAGGGACAATGYCAATGGTTGATGGTTGRCGYCSTTAGTGCRTGGCATGTRAACTGTCTTTGCATTATTCTGTGCAGGTCTGTCTTGTGCATAGTTTGGATTGGACTGGGATTGACATCGTGAAGAGTCTGGACACTCAGCACTTGTGAAAGTGGGAAGGGTTCCCAAAGGTAATACCTCCATATTCATTATCAAGTCTTATATTACTCTATGTTATTTGATGATCAGTCATACGTTGAGTAGAATAGAATAGCCTCGGTAGTGACAAGGTTTGTTTGATACTTTGATCATAGTGGTCAGAAAGAGAATGTGCTTTTGGAACAGAAGCGGAAATAGACGACCATCTCAAAGTTCGACCTGAATATCTAACGGGTCAGTCCTAGGCGTCTTACMGCGCGTACCCCATTTTGTGCTACAGCGATCGAGCAAACGCCCTCGGCCGACCTACCTCTACACAGGCATGTAAAAGCCTTCGCATGTGGGCCGGTAGCTCAACAGGGATACGCCTACCTGAGGGTGGTGACAGCCCCTTGGGTAGAGGTAAGTTGTACCTCGCGACGTCCCGACCTGCCGCAGGGCGTCGTGACAGGTATAACACGCGCGCACGGTTGGAGTGGTGACTGGTTCTTTTCAGACGAAACATCCTGCGTGACACGACCGTGAGGTTCAGCGACCCCATCAGGGCGCGGGACCTTCGCGCGCGACAGGTGGCGCAGTTGCCGGGGACCTTCGGTTGCCTGCTGGGGTCCTATGTGAACGACCCTGGTTCTGGTTAATTGAAGCTCAAGCAAAATGACAAGTTAAAGGGTAGAATAGTATAAGTTTTCCCTGGGTAGTGGAAGTAAGACTACAGAGTATTTTGTTGGTACAAGTCTTGTGTCGGAAGAGGTGTTTTGGAAAATACGACAAGTACGAGTTGAAATACCCTGTATAGCATCTCGACAAGTTTAAGTTTGTATACTCCGGGGAAGATATTTGTTCCTTTTGTCTGCGAAAGAGAGAGCATATAGAATCATTCATAGCGGAAAACCTAATCTACATAATAGAAAAATTCACGAGACCGTTCAAAAGATTCTTCTCTGCGATAGTCCCTTCTGGTTGTGACACTTTTTCCTATTTTTCATACATCGGGTAGGGAATCTATTTTGAAATTCCTTAGTAACTATACGTGTCCCAAGTCCTTGGCTTTACCTCATTTAGGTACTTAGGATACTCCTTGGGTAGAAACTTTCAGCCATGCCTCGCGGACCTGGAGCAGGAAGAGGAAGAGGTGGGCGACAAGGAAAGGCGACGGAAAGACCGATCGATTTAACAAAGGAAAGCTTTGAGCGAGAGGAAGAAGAGGAGGAGGAGGAAAAATGGGAAGGACCGCGTTTGCGACGACATCAGGAAGATTTCCGCGAACGCACGCCATCTCCTGGAAAGATGGCATATTATTCGTATAAATATGAACAACATTATGGCGCTCCGCCGCCACGGTTTGGGCCTCTTTCTTCTCGTCCATATTCTATGCCATATTCTTCGCCGTCCTCTTTCATGGCACGCCGCCCTCAGCAGTTGGCTATAGTTCCCCAGCCACCTCAGCCTGCCCTTCCACCTCCACCACCATATGTACCTGATCCTCCTGTAGTATCTCAGAACGCACCAACGAATCACAGGCTATGCGTCACTTTAGCACTATTCTTCCTATGTCAGGTTGAGATGTGCGGGTTGATCTCATACCTAATATATAAAGGGATTATCTAAGGGTCACCTTGAAAGGAGGAGATTGGGGTACGATGAGGCCAAGGGTTTTCTCTCATTACTGACTAAAAGTGATAAGTGAGGAAATCCATCCAAGTTGGAAAAGAGAGAAGTATCTAGGCTGAGGGAATGTAATATGGATTCTCATGATCTTTATTTAGATCAGGCCAAAGAGTCAGGGGGTGTGGCTGAAAAATACAGAGGGAATTTCTATAAAGATTCTTGATTAATGATAAAAAGTCGGGTTTTTCCGTAGTAAGGGCGCCCAGAAGTTAATAGTTGAAGTAGTACATTAAAATAAGTTGTCTCTAGCTTGCCTTTTTGGCAGGTCGCAAAAAGTGGTCTTCCGAATTCGATCGAGATGCCTTATGCCTAGCGGGTTTCCAGGGACGAAGTACCAGTAAGAAACGATGATGGACTATAAATGATGCTGCCAAAAGAAAAAGGCAGAACAGAACTTAGCGAGTCATGATGGGATAGGCCGTTAGGAATTGAGACATTTATGTGGGTAAAAATGAGTTGGAATTCAATGGAAGGATGGCGTAGTGTGAGGGTCATCCCCTACCTGTCTACCTGGCATAATTATGAATCGAGCCTCGATCAAAGAGAGAAAATATATCTACTACTACTTACTGAAAAGGCAAAGTGGCACTTGATGTCCGAAACCGAGAAGGTCCATGGCGGGACACAAAGGGAATTATAAAGAGAATGCTTCCGGCCAAAGACTTTGATCTTCCGATCCGATACATCAAGAACCTCTCTTCATTATCAATGAAGTGTTTAATGGTCAAGCAGGAGTGGAGTTGGCCGCAGAAGCCGCATTAAGTGAACCTAATAGAGAATAGGACTTCTCCACTCCTCATATGATTACTACTTATACCTGGAGATGGGGCCTGAACTAGCTAAAAGTGACTTTGACAGCGTTTTGTCCATCATAGAAGCATATGCCCGAACTTACTTTATGGAGGAAAGGTTTGTGTATTGAGAGAAACTGAGAGGAGAAGTATGCTCGAGGGTCTGCGTGGATGGTATTCCAACCATGTTTGGCTTGGCCTATAACTTCTGGTATGGGGGAATGGGTAACGGTAAGTGGAATGGAAGAAGAAGAGAGAGAGTTTGTATCCTAAGAAGGTTGGGGAAGGGCGTTGACAAAAGCATGCAATACTTATATGTAAGTCCTATTTAGCGGCGACACATCTTTGCCCTATTTCTTTTCTTAAGCCTGTCCGAGATATAAGTGTTTGTAGCCTAAGGTTTCCACCATCTCTTTTTATATTTTTTCCTTTTCTCTTTCTAGTTCGTCCTCTTCCCCTTTATCGTCCTTAAGATCAGCAATGCTTCCCTTCAACTTCCTCTTTTCCTTATTTTGCTCCTAGAGGCCTAAGTGAAAGAGAGGAGGAGATCACCGCATGGTGGGGCACCTCAATTGGGCCTGAAGCATTTGTGTGGGTTGAAATTGGACACACTCTCAATCAGGAAAGTATAATAGTACGGGCGACGTTGTATCTTTCATTGCATCTGTGGAGGATGCATGAAGTAGATCTGGCGGTAGGGCACAGTCAGCCCCTATCACGATACGTCCTAATCACTGGGACGATCCTCGGCGCAAAAATTAGAGAGACAAGTTGGGGGGAGTTCAGGCCGGTCATACCAATGATAGAAGCGAGATGGGCATCAAATTTCGTGTACCCCACCGATTATATAATAGCTACTCTTCCAGACTTCATCATTGATGAAGTCTTCAATGGACACGTGAACGGAGAACAAGCAGCCTTGGCGGCTCTAGCAGCACCTCAGGGAGGGTGCGAATTTTTCACACCTCAGACCCTCTACTGCCTATATTTGGAGATGGGGCCGGAATTGGTTAGTAGGGATTTCGAGGAAATCCTATCAACGGTTAATGCTTATGTCTGGTTTTATTTCATGGAGAGATGGTGTATGACTCCTGGACAGGCGACTGGATGTCCGCTGAAGAGCTTGGAAGAATGGAGTGGTAGAGGGATCTGGAAAGATAACCAGAGTCTATCTCGTTTGGTCTTAAAATGACAAAGAAGGTTGGCTCGGGTATTTAAAACAATGTAGGGATGCTAGTTAATAAGACTAGGAAGGCTAGTAAGTGCCGATTGGTGAGAAAAGGTAGGGAATCATGAGGGATAAACTAGAAATGTAAGTGTAGAGAGTCTTAAGTGATATATGGGATAAAGGGTAAAAGTTTAAAAAGGGAAGAGTGAGGCGGCCGAAAATAATCTGAAAATCCATCGTTTTTGCCTGTGCAAAACAGATTTACTAAGAATTGCGGGAAAAATGGGAGACGCAAATGAGTCAGGAGGACAAGGGTCCATAACCGCGGCCGAAATCGCACGGTTGCTGGATAATAAAAGTGTCTGAAGGTCTCAGCTACCCCGGATAGAAATCTTTCCATTCCAAGGAGAAAGGGTATCGCACTGGCTTGAACTGTTGGAACAAGTTTTCAACCGACGAACGCCGGCGGAGAAATTCGCCCAGTTGTTTGAATACGTTTGGTGGGAATATCGCCCCGACGTTGAAAAGAGTGTGGCTGATGCCCAAGGAAATTGGAACAGTTTCAAGAAGGAAATGCAGAGGAAGTACAAACTGGGAGATGGGTTGTTGATAATCGACCAACTCTATAACGTCAACAAAAACGACTTCACCACGATAGGAGCATTCGCGACAACTTTCGAGAAAATGGCAGAACGGGTACCAGGGCTTCCCGAGGAAATGTAATGTGTCATCTTTCTAGGAAAATTCTCAGGATATGAGACTATGGAGTTGACCCGCGGGGGAGCACCGGGGAGAAAGACGTCATGGGAAATTATAAAAAGAAATTTGGCATCTGGGGATCTGGACCAGGTATTCCACCATCAAGTGAAGATGGAAAGGAAGAGAAGAAAGGAGATAGGTGTCGTCCAAGGGGCAGACTCAGCCCTAAGAGGAGTATTCAGTAGTATGGTGACTCAGTTGAAAGAGTTGAAAGACAAGGTGGAGTCAAGAAAAATAATGGCGGTCGGACAAGCAACGAACAAAAGGAGATATGAGGAGGAAAATGAAGGGAGTAAAGGAGAGAAGAAGCCTGAAGTAGTAGCACAATCTAAGAAGGCTCAAAAGCAGAACCAAAATCAGGCACCAAGGAAATAGTGAGCAGAAAAAGGACAAAATTCGCAACAAACTGTGACACCGAATGTCCCAGGGGCACCAGCCCCGACACCTCCATTCGGACCTTGGCCAGTGGTAGCTCCTATGGGAGCATGGCCTGGATACTACCCTAGGAATCAGTGGTCGGGTTTTGGTCAAATTGGGATGAATCCAAATTTGCCCCAAGTACAAGGAACTAGGTCGGGACCATCACAAGGGCAAGGAGCAAATGAGGGTCAGCCACAACATGCTCTGCCACCCCAGGGGAACCAAGGTCAAAATCAATTTCAAGGACAAGGACATGGTCAAGGACATGGTAGGAGTAAAAATAGAGGAAGAGGAAATGACCATGGAGGAAGAGGATTCGAAGGATGAGGAAATGGCGGACAAGGAGGGAATTGGGGACCTTAGGGAGGTGCTCAGTCTGGGAATTACAATCAAGTAAGCTTCAACCAACTCGGACAAGGATACAACCAAGGGTACGGTCAAGGGTATGGTCAGGGCTATAACCAGAATTATGGTAGGGAGTTTTGAAAAAGTGATGGGCAATGGAATGGTCAAGGGGCCGGACGAGGTTGGATAGACTACAGCGAGTGCATTTGTACACACTGCACGATAAAAGGACATATTATAAGAAGGTGTCATGTTAGATAAATGGATGAGCAAGACGGATTGATCACATCAAGCATCGACGGGGATGTGTTCGATAAGTGAGGAGAGTAGATTGACCCAAACATCCCCGTGGGCACAAGGAAAGAGGCCATCAGAATTGCAGGGCTTGGACCCAGCGCCCCTGCCATGTTTCGTATATGGCAGGAGAAAGAAAATCCTTTTGTTTGGGTGGAAGAAGTTGATGAACTAAGTGACCAATTGAAGAAAGGAGTGAAGATAAGTGAGGAAGAAATGGATACACCACTGGTTGAAATTGAGCCAGAAGAAGACAATGTAGTTAGAGAATCGGCAAGAGAAACCTTGGGGAGAATGAAAGACATGATAGATAAGATGAGTCGGTTAAATGTAAGGATGACTGATATTTGCGAGGAGGTGGGAAATCTAGAAATGAAAATGCCACATTTATTTATGATGGGTCAGGGGAAGGATGATGATGAACCGAGAGCTCCTAACCCCAGAGCATTGAGAGCCACTCTGGCTGCTGGGTCAGAAGCTGCTTATCAGGCGTTGAGGAACTTTATTCCTCATACCGCACGGAAGCCTAAAGGAGGAAATGCGCCCAAGGAACCAGCACAGGCTCCTGTACCACCTCAAGGGGGAGCCTCTATCGAAATAGAGGAAGAGGAGGAGGAGGAATAGGATGAGTTACCTAGGGAAGAAGAGGACAAACAAGCCGATCAGAAGGCTAAGAAACGGAAGCATGATGTTAAAGGAGGAAAGAAAAAGGCTGGGGAAAAGTCAAAGAAAAAGTGGAAGTACCAGACGTCAATTGAAGGAGTAGACCTTGAAAACTTGGTAAACAAGCTTCTTGAGGGACATAATGAGTTGCTGAACCTGAAAGAGATTTTGGCAACTGCACCCAAGCACAGGGAATTAGTAAAGGCGAAACTGGCACAAAAGAGAGTAGCAACAGTGAGGTTGGGAGATCTAATTCCCAAAGAGGCCAACTGGACTGTGGCTGGAAGTAAAATGGACTGGAAATCTGTGGGGACAGGATCCATTGACGTCAGTATCAGAGGGAAAGGATGCCCTGGGGTGGTGGATACAGGAGCAGAAATGAACATCATGAATTCAGAAACGGCTGAAAGGTTAGGGTTGGAAATCGTCAGAAGAGATTGTGGGTACCTTAATGGAGCTAGTGGAAAGTCAGGATACACAGGGATTGCCTCAAATGTAATCGTGGAAATAGGAAGCGTCAAGGTCCGATCCTGTTTCTACATCATGCCTACCTTGGATCTTCCTATATTACTAGGAAGGTCCTTCTTATCACGATCAGAGGCCCTCATCATGAACAAGCATGATGGTACTATATTCGTGATCCTGTGTGACCCTGCCTGTGGTAACTTCGAGGTTATTACTTGTAAAAATACAGGTCCTCATAGCTCGAAGAACCGGCTCAGTGTTGGGTTATATACCTTTGAGGAGTCTGAAAATAGGAGAAGAGAATTAGAATGGGGATCTGATGAGGAGGATGAGGAGGAAGAAAGTGGAGGATTAACATTGAGTCTGGCCAACATCGATCAAGCAATGTACATGGTATCCGCTTATGATATGGCGGAGCCAGAAGCAATCCGGGCACTGGCCGACAAGCTGTATGATTATCCTGAAGGAGGAAGGATGAAATTAGTATATAGACCGCCTCGTCAAGAGGAGAAAGTGCAGGGACCATATGCCCAAGCCTGCAATCAGCATTTTTTAGGGGTGGGCTTAAACAAGGGGGAAAAAAGAGGGACAAGACGGTAGATAAAAAGAGTCCCCCTGTCCCAGTCCTAGTGACACATGAGGAAGGAGTGTATTATGAGCAGGATGAGAATTGATTAGGCAAATGAGAGAGAAATGGGAAGCAGAATCCTGTCGTATCAACAGAGAGACTGAGAAAGATCTGATTATTGGTGAACCTGAGTTCTTGACCAAGCAGGAAAAGGCGTTAGTAATTGACTTAATGAAGGAGAAGCACTGCGCCTATGCCTTCAACGATGAGTAGAGAGGAAGGTTGGATGTGGACAAGATAGGGATGATCAAGATCCACACACTCCCACATCAAATTTGGAATATTAGAGGAGCCAGGTACCCAAATCCCGATGATCAGAGAAGGGTGGTAGAATACCTTGAAGGGAAAATTGGCTCTCACGGGGCCGGGTTTTCTAGCGGACCTTATGCCTCACCGTGGTTCTGCTTCATCAAGCCGAATGGAGTACTCAGGTGGGTGCAAGACTTGCAAAGGTTGAACGCTGTAACAGTTAGGGATGTCGGAGGACTCCCTAATGCTGATCAACTCTCTGAAGCCTATGCTGGAAGGGCCATTATCTCGCTCATAGATTTGTACTTTGGTTACGACCAGTTCCCAGTGTATCCGACCGATAGGCCGATAACGACAATGCATAGGATTGATTCACATGAACGTGGCACCCCAAGGATGGACGAACGCGGTAGCTATGGTGCAAAGGAGTATGGTGAGAGTTATGCAGCCAATCAGTCCACAGATTACTGAGCCGTACATTGATGATCTTGCTGTAAAAGGCCCGACGGTGAAAGATGAGCGAGAGGTTGCGCCTGGCATAAGAAAGTTTGTCTGGGATCATGTCAATGATCTCAGGAAGGTGCTGGATCTGTTACAGGAATATAACCTTACAGCAAGTGGAACTAAATCCAGGCACTGCATGAGAGAGGCCACTATATTGGGCTTTGTATGCAATGAGCAAGGTCGTCGTCCAGACACCAGGAAAACAAATAAGATCCTTGAATGGCCTACTCTGTTCAGGAACGTCAGGGAAGTAAGATGTTTTCTTGGAACATGCGGATTCTGGGGAATTTTCATCGAAAGGTTTGCTGCAAAGACTGAACATGTGAGGAAATTGGTAAGAAAGAATCAGGAATGGGAATGGGGAGAGAAGCAGGAACAAGTGGTGAAAAGTTTGAAGAAGGAATTTGAGGAAGGAGGTCTTGTGTTGGGGGTCCCTGACTATGAAGCTGTTACAAAGCGGCCCTTTATCATAGAGACTGATGCTGACCCACCGCTTTGGGAGGAGTTCTAATACAGGCAGACCTTGAAGGGAAGGGAAGACCTTTGCGTTTTGAGAGCCGAACCCTCAATACTACTGAGCGGAACTACTCTCAATTCAAAAAGGAGGCTTTGGTCGTGCTGCACTGCCTGTGTATCTTTAGGCACTACCTCTATGGGAGAAGGTTTGTCCTGAGGATAGACCCGACCGCCCTTGTGTATTCCCTCAAGAATTTCTCTCTCACGGATCCTACAATCGCCAGGTGGCTCACGTACATCCGGATGTTCGACTTTCAGTTGGAACATATCCCAAGGAAGAAACACCACCAGTAGATGGATTCCGGGATGAAGATGATATGCAGCTTCATGTGAACTCATGGAAACTGAGTATTAATGATAAGGAGACACCAGCAACTTTTATAAAAATTGAAGGACTGGTGTTGAAGCCTTTCGTTGAAGAAGACCCATGGGGAGAAAGGAATGGAGAGTGGATGGAGGAGTTGGTTTTGGCAGAGACTTACAGACTGACTGATGATCCAGTAACAATTGAGGCTGAAACGAAGCAGGTAGATCAGCACCTGCTGACAATGGGGAGAGTACACTGTCTTGTCAACTCACTCCTGCAAGTTCAGGCTGAAAATGAAGGAGAGATAGTAAAGGCGGACGAGGTAGTGCTGGGGGATGATCTCGAGTTTGATGAGGATATGAAAGGAGAAGAGTTTGAACAAGGGGTAATCTCAGAAGATTTCCAAGAAAAAGAATATGATGGGTTCCATCTAGAAATGAGACTTCTTCCCTCCGGGGATAAGCGAGAAAGGGATGTTAGTAAAAAGACTCTTCGTATGAGAGATCACTACATGGTAAGGGAAAACCATCTCTTCATCAGGGATAAAAGAGGACCTCCCAGGAGAGTCATTTGTGGAAGGAATCGACAGATCAATGTCATAGCAGCTCTTCATGACGGACCCGTAGGTGGTCACAAAAGTTTTGCCACTACCATCAAGAAGGTGACCGAACTGTACTTTGGGAAGGTATGTACGGGATGATTCGAAAGTACTGTGAATCGTGCGTCCCTTGCCAAATCACGTCTCCGATCAGATACAAGGAACCTCTACATCCAAGGTATATCAAGGATGTGGGGGTAGTGATCTACCTGGATCTCTTGACATGCCATTGGGACTTGGAGGTTATAATTATATCTTTGATGCCCGAGATAATCTTACAGGATTTGTTGATGGAAAGGTCATCCGGGCCAAGACTGGAGCAGTCTTGGCTGAATGCATCAAAGAGTACTACCTCCGATATCCTTTCGTAAAGAAATTTACAATGGACATGGGATCTGAATTTACGTGTGGGGAAGTGAAGGAGTTGCTAAACGAGCTTGGAGTTAGTGCCAAGTATACGACCAGGGCGCATCCTCAGGCAAACGCAACAGTTGAAAGGGAACACAGTACTATCACTAACTTGCTGGCAAAGTGGACAGCTGGGAGGCCTAACCTGTGGCCGAAGTTCCTGCGAACAGTGTTTTTTGTCGAGAACATCACAGTCAAAAGAACCACAGGTTATGCCCCTGCAACCTTGTGGTATGAAAGGCATGCAACGTTTCCGATAGAAAGTTTCTTAAAGACGTGGCGAAGAAAGGATCTTGAGAACGATATGCCTCTGGAGGAGTTACTTGACATCAGAGCTAGGCAAGTCAGTATCATTGAAGAAAGGATTCAAGAAGCACTGACGACAGTGACTGACAGTCGTGGGAAGGACAAAGAAATATGGGATAGATCTCCGCGTGTACGAGAAAAACCATTGGAGATCGGAGATATAGTACTGTTATACGACTCCTCATTTGAAAAGCAATGGTTAAGGAAATTGGACAAAAGATGGTTGGGACCCTATAGAGTCAGGCGCAGAGGAAATCATGGAGCCTATGAGCTTGAAGAAATGGATGGAACACCAAGAAAGGATTGGATTTCAGGATCTACGCTAAAGAAGTTCAACATGAGACAAAAGGTGAGTTGATGGAAGCTGGAAGGAAAAACCTAATAATCTTGTAGAACCCCTTTGTCTTGGCATTTTCCTTCGCGAATATTCTATTGTTAACCAGTTGCTGACTCTTCCTATTATCTGTCACTCCCTTTCTTTTTCTGTGTGCAGGCGTGACCCGGGAAGCAGGCAGCCATGTCACAGAAGGGAGGGGTGGCGGGTCCTTCCAGGATAACTTCTGGGAGAGAAGGACGAAAGAGGATGCAGCAAGTAACAAAGGATTCTCAAGGAATGCCAATCTACAAGAAAGGAGACAATTTGAGAGTATTCATGAGGGAGTTTGAGGAGTATGCCTTCAGAAGAGAGTGGGATACTCATACCATGTTGCAGAAGGTGAAAGGATTGGGGAATGCAATGAGCCGATAGATGAGATTGCCTCAGATAGTCTGGGGTGGATGACCTTCAAGGCTGACATGTGGGCAAAGTATGGGGATTTGACGGGAGATGAGATCGAAGATGATATCATCTTCGATGGTACAAACTTGAAGGACTTCGAGGATAGTATCAACCTTTGCGCAGCGAAAAGGAGGTGGGGAGAGAAAAAGAAGATGCAACAAGTAATGAAGAGAATAGCACCGAGGGAATATGAGCCAGTAAAAAAGGTCAAGGAGGAATCAGATATCTGGGGAGGTTTCCTTGTCAAAATGAGAAAGGCCTATTCCTTGGAGATACAGCGGCAGAACAGAAAACAACTACTTCAGGAACAGGGATTGTGGATTGGCAAGAGAGGAAATAGGATGGGGAGAAAAGCTCAGAAGGCGAATGGGGGAAACGACACATCTTCTCGACAGGAAGATGACGAGGCTAGGGCTCAAGGTGGAGATGACTCAATGAGGGAAGGTAAAACACGAAGGGAGGAGCGCAGTGAGAAGGAAGTGGAAGGCAGTGGTGTGACTAGAAAGGTAAAGAAGGGAAGTGAGACGATGAAGGAAGGAAAAGGAAAGGGAAAGAATGATGAGAAAGTTGAAGAGGCAGGACCATCTGGAACTGTTGACGTACCTACTTCCGATGAACCTCCAAGAGAACATGGCTCAAGGAGATTGATAGAGGAAGAAAGGCAGAGGAGAGAGGAAGATAACAAGGAATGGAGGAATCAAGTTGTGGCTTCGTTAAAAGAGAAGGAGTTGCCTTCAGACGCACCCTGGAGCCTGAAGCTGGAAATGATACTACTCTCTGAGATTGTGGTCAGTTCCAAGCTAGCTTCTGGTGTAAACAGGTTGATCCGGTTGCATGAACTGCTCAAGGAAGATTGTGAATGGCTCCTTGAAGGGGAGACAGAAATGACCGATAAGTTGGGAAGAGTGGAGGAAGGAAGAAGAATGGAATGGGATCCCCATTCAGGAACTCCAGGACAGAATAAGGGAAAAAACAGAGTTGCTCACGCTGGGGGTGGCGCGCCACGTTCCTGAAATTCTGAAGGAGATTCAGAAGGTTGAGAGCAAGGGAAGAAAGAAGGGACATGCAGTGGATAAAAATAGAAAAGGAGGTGGAAAATTTGAAGACTGAGGTGAAAAAGGCGAAGATTGAGAAAGGAAAGCTGGAAGTAAATGTGGAGACATTAAGTACCGCCCTTGACAGCAAGAGTAAGGAGGTGGAAACGAAAAAGATGGAGAGAGAAAGATTGGAAAAAGAAGTTGGTAAGTTGGAGGCAAAAGTCAGTGAGCAAGGTAAGGCGATTGAGTCAGAAAAAGGCGAAAGGAAGCAAGAGAGTGAGAAGTGGGAAAAGAGATGGAAGGAGGTGGAAGAGGCCTTGAAAAGGTCCAAAGGGGATATTCAGGCAAAGGTCGAAGTAGGGGCCGTTAAAAGGGTTGAGGACAGAAAGGAAAACCCAAGGATGGAAGGAGAAGAGGAAAAACTTAATAATAAGCAAAACGAGGGGTTGTTGGTTGGAGTTGTCACCTCGCTTGAAAAGAAGGATGAAGAAACCTTACTGACTCTTAACAAAGTGGGACAACATAAGAAAAGGTCTTATCTTGAAACATTAATCGGGGCAACATCTCAGGATATTCCATCATCTGCAAAGAGAACAAAGGAGGAGAAACATTAATTGGTATTGCATGAAGGGAATCCACAGGAGAGATGAGTGCCCTGGTTTTAAGACAGATAGGGCTAAGGGGTTGGTTAGCCTCGATGAGAACAACAGACTCATCGATAGAGAGGGAAATCTGATTAAGAGAACCAAGGAAGGGTTCAGGGTCCAATTATATGAGCAGTTGGGACTCACTTTAGAGGACTAAAGTAAAAGCAATCTTGAAACCCCTTTCAAATATGTGAGATAATAATTATTATGAAAGACATTGTATATTAGGGATGGAGGATAAAGGAAGTAATGTGGTGAGCTTGTTATTTACTCTTCTTACGAACATCAGATAAAGTATTTTAGCCAATTACAGAGTATGTACTCCAATTTTTCACATTTGCTAGGATTAGGAGATTTTGTAGTATCATGTATGTTCTTCCGACTCGGCATTTGTACTCTAATAGTTGAGGATAGATCAGACATATGATTCATTTTCTGTCTTGAGGCTCTGTGCGTCAGTCTGGATCAGTTTGACACATACTTTATATTCAGTTGAGTTTCTGTATTCTAAGTTTATTTGCGAGGTATATCTATGGGGAACTTGAATACTTTGCACTTTCACAATTGAGTTGGTCCAGTGTTTGGTTTTGGTTGATATAATGTGTACTTTGGATATGTGTACAGTCTATGCTGTCAAATCTTGAGCTAGGATGCTCAGAAAAGCGCCTAAGTGTTCAAGAATGACAGAATGAAATGAGACTTGCAAAGTTTGAAAGTTGTTTTGTACTTATGATCAGTCATTTTTTGTTTATATGGTTATTTTTTAAAAGGACCCTAAAAAGGGGTATGAAAAAGTCAAAGTTATTATGCATTTGAGAAACCCTGTGAATCAGGGAAAAGTATGTTATGAATGGAATGGATGTTTTTTCTGCCTTCTGATAAGACAAGAGGTCAAACAAATACCTTTTATACTTTCTTTATGGATATTTTGGTTTGTTTTTCTATTGGAAAAAGATCCCCGAGACGTGTGCCTATCCAGCCTGTGATCGAGGTCTGGGAGGCATAGCCCCCAGTACCTCTGACGATGCCCCTCGATCAGAGACAAATATGACAATCATGTTAAATTATTTCTTTTTGCTGAAATTGTTTTCTTTCATATATACTTTTAATGGGGTTGTTCACCCATTCAAAAATAACTGACGAGGGGAGAAAAAATTTATTTGGTCAAATTGATTTTCATATGTATGTTTTTGAAATGATCATCGCTCATCCACTTATGGAGGTCGGTCTGAGGGACTTAAAATTACCAAGCCTATGGTGAAAATTTGACATCGTTGGGACGTAACTCCCAGCGTGGGCTGCTGACCTAGCATAACCAGGCAGCGGGCCTTCCGATTACGACCTGGGACTAAACTTGAGAGGAGGGACTCCCTAATGATAGTATCGGTTCATGTAGATATCGGAGGGATCAAGAGTCAGGTCTACATATTTTGATAGGAGGAATTTATCCTTTGTTGCGTAACCGATGCAGATACCACCATTAAATTAACAACATGGTGGGTCACAGATCAGGCCTGATCAACCGACTGTGGTGGGTTGAGACCAAGGTTGTCGATCCCCTCGCAAAAACTGACTTAGGTTAAGACCCGTGTCCAAAGAGTAGGATTTAATTATGATTTCTAACTCCTCGGACACTCAACGAGATCCTGGCAAATAAAGTCTAAAGTTGACGGGAGAGGCTATCATTATCTTCCTCGGCGACCTCTGTAACTGTAGTACAGATTTAGTATCCCCACTTTGAGTCATATGGAATAATTTTTCTTTGGTATTACAATTTTTCGGATATGTGGGAGACCCAGGTTAAAATCCTGGCAGTATGGACGCACCAAGGGAGACATTGAGAGTCTGCGAACCACAACTTCATCCAAGAAATCGGATTTTGACAACTTATCGCGTCTGAAGGCCTTTGTTCGCATTTAGATTTCCCCAGCGACGGGCACGTCGCTTAATGGGGTCCGGGAAGACTGTCGGAGCGAACACCCTTACAAGGGTATTAGCTCATGATATTGCATTCGATATCATGCCATCGCCAACCACCATACCGGGAGTGGTCATGAGTGAAAAGTAAGAGCTTTCGGCGTAACGCCGTGAAGTGAATTCCTCGGCCAATGAGGTCGGGATTTCTATAGAAATCATATCGTCACAGCCTGAAGCAGCGACTACCGGTATTAGGATTATAGAAAAGCCAACTTTGTCTTCTTCTGCTTAGCCTCAAGCACCCGACGCATCAACCCTTACATAATGTGGTACCGGTCAGCCTCTACCCTTGAATGGTTTCCACGCCACGACCATCGATGTCATTAACGTTGGTTGGTACCTGCGCTTCGGGCTTTCCACTCAATCAAGTAGCCTTGCGGATCACCCATGCGCTCAAGCCAGCAAAGCATCCAAACGAGTACACAGATAGGCGAACGTACACATGCACTGACTTGGGAAAAATGTGCTCGGACCGCTAGTTAGGACGAATTAATACTCTTTACATAATAGAGTTGCTCCCCATCTTCTCGATATGGGAGCTAGCTCAATAGGTTAGAAAGGCAGACTGTTAAACGGCAGATACAGGGATCGAGTCCGCCCGACCCTGAGCCAACTCCTTTTGTAAGGAGCTCAACTTAAGTTTTTCCCTGTTTTCGTTCGACACGGCTCGAACCTGTGACTTCTGGATTGGAATCAGGTACAGTTGAACCCCGTTGTGACAATTGTCACGATGGGGTGGTTAAAAGGGAGTTTTCTTTTGTTTTTTTCCTTTTTGTTTCCTTTCTTTTAAGTTAGATTCCGTTGTTTTACTAAGTTTTTCTTCTTCCAAGCCCCGTGTTTTCTCCTTGGATTCACTTTCACGAATGCATCGCTGAGACTAAGATAGGTTCGTTGAATAACTCATCCGGGCTAGGTCGTAAAGGACTTGGCCGCCGAAAAGTGCGGTGCCACATCACGAAGGTACGAGGGACAGGGAGCAGAGAAGAGAGAAAAGGAACACCGCGCAGGGGTAGAGGGTGCGAGCAAGGAAGATAAACTTGCGAAGGGCATTACGATGACAAGCGAGGATCGCGCAGGGAGAGAAGGATGATGACGATGACGTAAGGGTACATACCTGGTATTGGTGATGGCCTACACTGGTCAATGTCTTCAAGTACTTCGCTGGCCGCTGACGTGGTTAGTGGGATTGTCAATTAGTAGGCAGGTAGTACCCATGTAGGAAGTAGGCTGGGCACCGAGTGCCAAGTAGGGAGAGGAGCCTGGGTACCTACGTTGGTGGTGACGGGAGCAAAGCTCTCATGGATATTGGTTTCCAATATTACGATTCTCCACTTGGTATCATACTGGTGCGATGCTGCTTTAAGATTTGGCTTTCGATGTGATTATGCAAATCTGAATATGTCGTTATTGTTATTATTATTATTATTATTATTATTATTATTATTACTATTATTATTATTTGTTATTATTGTCGATGCAAATCAACTTTACCAAGGCGCATGGTGGTCTTTCGGTGTACGTGGCAGTTGTGAGTAGGGGATCGAGGTTGTCAGTAATATAGGCAGGCTAAAGCGATCGGTATTGGCCGAGATCTGCCCGTACTACGGGGAATTACTGAAGTCACCAGTTGCATTATAGTTAGGCTAGATAGGATCTGTCGCTCGTAGTCTGGACGATGGGCGCGGAGCGGCAAATAGGATATCAACATTGGTTCATTGTTGAAGATGGTGGGACTGTTCGCACACTGCCACTAGTGAGCATTGCTGTGCATTTATTAGGTGGAACTCGTGATGAAATTCGGGCTTTGGTACGATTGGGTAATGCTGCCTGCACCCGCCCGGCTTGTCGGATTGCGTGTATGCGACTGTCGGGCTCCCCATGTTATGGTCTCAGCATGCCGCACATCGACCATCGTGCTGTGTTCGCAGGGGAGAGAGAGAGATGAGAGATAACCGGACGGACAAACAAGAGCCGTCCGACACGAACAGACAAACAGCCTGATACAGTCAAAACAAGAACATGCAGTTAAACAAGATGAAAACACATACAAACAGACAAGTCTGACAACAAACAAACAGAGGTCAAAAACAAGCGGGCACACCTACATAAAGAGGAAGAAAGGTTGATGTGTTGGTGCAGACGCAGGGCTTGATATTGGCCTATGAGTTCATTGTACCGCCCTCGTTGGTTGAAATCTAGATGCATTTATGCTCTCTGCTTGTATAAGGCTATTTGG
>BFEA01000597.1:707650-717714 GCA_003427395.1 Chara braunii | reverse complement strand
AACGAAAAGCAAGTGATCCGGTACTCCCGTGGGGTACACTTCTTCAATTATTAACGAAAGCAAGTGATCCGGTACTCCCGTGGGGTACACTTCTTTAATTATTAACGAAAGCAAGTGATCCGGTACTCCCGTGGGGTACATATCCTCTACAACTGACAGAAGCGAAAGTAGCGGGAGGCTCCCGTGGGGCTCTCCTATCACCGATCGAACCAAACTGGGGAGGGAATTGAGTAACTCCCGGATGAGTACGCGAACTCCTAAGTCTGGAACGACTTGTCCGACTTCCCGTGGGAGTCAAAATACCTTTTTTCTTATTTACAATGCATAGGCCAGGTAGGTGAACTGTCAGGGCGACTCTACCAAGAGTTGCTTTAATTGATCTCCTATGCATAAAGCTGGTAGTAGGATGGCTCCCGGGAGGGTTATCTTAATACCTGTTTGTTCTGGGATCGACTAACTAAGGGGAAGAAGTGAAGCGATTATGTTTGAACAAGTAAAGGGATACTCCCGGGTGAGTAACCTTACGACTTGTTCAGATATGACTAATGGATGATATAAATAAGTACTAACGATCCACCTGTTTAACATTAAAGCAGGACATGAGAGGCATCCGTAAGGTCATCCTATTGCTTGCTTATCTTAACAGGTCTAATAAGATACTCCAGCAAAGGGAGGATCTGGTGTTTGCCTGAGTCCACATAATCCCAACTCATCTGACTCTGGGAAAGTAGTAGAGTGACTCCCGTAGGGTCATCCTATTACACCTTTTTGAGGATAGGCTGAGCTTTGATCAAGGAGTGATAGGAGGCTTTTGTGAAGATCACCTATTACTAGATAGAATTCCGTAATGACACCTGGATCTGGAATGTTTTATGAATGTTGGGTCAAGTGTTGAGACGGCTCAACATAGACCTCCTAACTACCTGCTTAACTAATAAAGGGATACTCCCGGGTGAGTTATCCTGTCGCTTGCACTAGATTGCTTGACCTACTTGGTTGCGTGAGAACTGCATGGACTTGAAGGGTGGCTGAGTGCTCCAGTGGGGCTACTCAACTACACCTTTTGACTAACCGATTTGCCTGGGATTGATCAAGTAGTGGAAGAAGAGGAGAAAAAGGGGAGCGACTCCAAAGATTCCTTAAAAGGAACGTAAGAGAAGGCGAATATCGCGGGGAAAAGACAATTAGAGAAAGAAGACACCCCGTGTAGCCAGAGTTCATTGGAAAAACCGACACTGGCTTGAGTT
This sequence comes from Chara braunii, assembly GCA_003427395.1. Lineage (NCBI taxonomy): Eukaryota > Viridiplantae > Streptophyta > Charophyceae > Charales > Characeae > Chara > Chara braunii. The sequence goes on along the minus strand of BFEA01000597.1, from coordinate 716,467 downwards.
GATTTCGGCCAGACAACCGCATAAAGCACAAAAGGGTGTGCTTATCTGCACCTTGAAATAAAAGGAGGAGGAGTGACAAACGACTCGGGGTAGAAGCTAGGGGTTAGACTCTGGGATGTTGGTCCCAAAGCTCACAAACCAGATTTAAGGGTTTGACCCTTAGATATCAATAAGTGGGAAATCGAGTGGGGATGTTGAATCCTTGTTGACCTGTGTGTGTGCAGGTCTTTGCTTTGGTCTACTGCAATTGAAGGAGAAGTCCTACATAAAGAACTCAATTTTCTGTTATCACTCGATAACAGGTCGGTCGTTGCCGATTCAACTCTTCCTCCTTGACTTGATACCCACTTCTAAAGTCAAACCCTGTGGTCAGTAAAACTGTCACCTGTGGTCATTGCCTAAATGGTCCTGGTCACTCTCAAGGGTCCTTTGAATAAATGTGAGGGGGYTGGGCTTGCATCTCAGRAAAGAWAGAGYTRTYATMCATGGTTTGGGRAGTGAGGGACAATGYCAATGGTTGATGGTTGRCGYCSTTAGTGCRTGGCATGTRAACTGTCTTTGCATTATTCTGTGCAGGTCTGTCTTGTGCATAGTTTGGATTGGACTGGGATTGACATCGTGAAGAGTCTGGACACTCAGCACTTGTGAAAGTGGGAAGGGTTCCCAAAGGTAATACCTCCATATTCATTATCAAGTCTTATATTACTCTATGTTATTTGATGATCAGTCATACGTTGAGTAGAATAGAATAGCCTCGGTAGTGACAAGGTTTGTTTGATACTTTGATCATAGTGGTCAGAAAGAGAATGTGCTTTTGGAACAGAAGCGGAAATAGACGACCATCTCAAAGTTCGACCTGAATATCTAACGGGTCAGTCCTAGGCGTCTTACCGCGCGTACCCCATTTTGTGCTACAGCGATCGAGCAAACGCCCTCGGCCGACCTACCTCTACACAGGCATGTAAAAGCCTTCGCATGTGGGCCGGTAGCTCARCAGGGATACGCCTACCTGAGGGTGGTGACAGCCCCTTGGGTAGAGGTAAGTTGTACCTCGCGACGTCCCGACCTGCCGCAGGGCGTCGTGACAGGTATAACACGCGCGCACGGTTGGAGTGGTGACTGGTTCTTTTCAGACGAAACATCCTGCGTGACACGACCGTGAGGTTCAGCGACCCCATCAGGGCGAGGGACCGCCACGCGCGACAACGCTGTACCTAAGATCTTTGCAAGACTCACTGCAACGGAGTACTCTAGGAACCTCTTTGCCTTGCTTGCTCATGATGCATTTGTCGAGGACTCAGAATGAGTTACTCGCTCGAAGAGACCTTGCTCTTGAGGGGGGAGTAGTGTGATGACCCGTTCAAACATGGACTGAAACACAACAGATTTCTGAGTTTGCCCATAGACTGAATGCCCTGGTGATTTTCCCGCTTGCTACTAAGTTTGTGTGTGCAGGCTTGTTGGACTGCATATCTGTCTGAGTGCTGATTGGCTTGAGTGTGTGTGTGGTCGTGCCTGTCCGAGTGCTGGTTGGCTTGAATGTGTGTGTGGCCCACAAGGGCACTTGCTCGTTCACTGGGCCCTCAAGGTCGGTCCTTACCTGTGGCCGTGACATTGAGGGATTGCAGCAGGAAAAACACTCAAGTAGCGGGTAGGCCGGTACCGCACCCTGAAGGGGTAGATGTGCGCGTACTGGAGGCCGAGCAGAAAAAGACAAAAGTGGCATTTTTAGAGGCCCAATAGTTGTAGGTTAGGTCTAGACGGATACCATTCCAACCAGTCTGGGTCTAGGGCCTGTACGGGCAATATCGGAGTCTGCAATGATGTTTCCCTATGAAAGGGAGGAGGTACCGGTTGCTTGGAAGGCCGAGCGGCCTGGAAGTCACTGCCCGAAGAAGCAAGTACGCCGCTATATCTCCCAGTCGGGCGAAGAGCCCGACCTCTTTTTCGGTGTGCAAGTTTGGCAACACACTGGTTGGAGCGCCAGTTGGAGCAGCGCTATCCAAGAGCAGCGCTGCTGGGGGAAGGAGAAGGACACGGAGGAGGAAGAAGGACAAGAAGGGGGAGGAGCGCCAGGGGTACTTACCTGGCTATGGTGGCAGCCATCTTCATCACCTTGGTGGGCGCTGCAGCAGGGAGTCCCCAACTGGGGGAGCTACACCAAGAAGCTTTGAGGCAGGGTCGGGCATGGCGGCCTGAGCTAGAGCATCCATATATGCTTTGGGTTGTCCTTTGGGCATCTGGGCAAGGCCTAGTAGTCCGCCATAGCCCCAACCTATGAGAGTGAAGAATGGGAGGGGCGGCCATGGCTATGGTGGACCTCAAGTGATACCTGCAGTAGAAGAGGAACTCGAACATTGATTCTGGATCAGCCATTCAACATTGTATTATTATTTTTTGTATGAATAAGAGAAGGGGGAGATAACGAGGAGGAGATTGTTGGGCGAAGAAGAAGAGCCTTGTCATTTGTCTATGCTGGTGTACATCATCGTCTTCTTCTTTCTTACTTATTCTTCTTCTTCTAATCCTCTCTCTCCTCTCAAGTTCATTCATTTCGTTTTGCAATTGGACGACATTGTACTATCTGATGGATGTGTATCTCAAAATTGTTCAGGATCATAACATTGGTATCGGAGCGGATTTGACTTTGCTTCCCTAACCCTAAACTAAGTGGTTGAGGGCAACACTTAGGGTTAGGGTTGGTTCGTGAAGGGAAGAGGGGCAGTGTGGTTGAGGGAAGTTGTCCCCACCTGGTTAGGTCACGGAGGGTCGACGTTGAACACAACCAGATTGCTTGAGAGTGAGATTAGGGTGGCGAGACATTTCGAGGAGACGTTATGCGGCCATTTGAGAGAGGCGACAGTGAGAGGCACTCGCACCTGGAATCTGATTCAAGGGAGACACTTGGCAACTTAAGGGTTGCCCTCAAGTAGGCGAGCTTGAGGGTCAGCGGCCACTCAGCATCTACGGACTGCAAGTTGCTGCTTTGTTCTTCAACATCGACGAGGGATCCGGAGTTGCACTTTGGTGTTGGAGTCAGACCCTCCTAGGAGATAGGACACTAGTGTAGGGGTAGTGTTAGAGGGGTCAGGAGGATCATATGAGAGGGGGGTGAGTTCTGTTCATCTCGGAGCTCAAAGCCACTCAGGTAAGTGCCGTGCACCTACGGGATGCCCATGTGTGTGTGCATGGTATGGTTTGTCCTGTTGGGGTTACTCTGGGTTTCTTTTACTACTCCTTTGTGGTCTTGATTCATGTGATCTACCTACTCACCTTATGGATGGAAAATGAAGTATCTTGATCTAAATGCCGAGTCTTTCTACATTGCTTTGTCTTTCATCTCTGAACGGTTGTAGTCTGTAGGTTCTGCCGGAAGTTGAAATGTCGTTTTTTCCAATACAGTAGAAACTGAACCCATGAGGGACTGCTCTTGGTTGGGACCTGGCCGCGACCTACGTGGGACCTCTGGAACCAAGTGGGACCGGGCCCAAACAAGAAGAGCCCTTTGGTCCCAAATCGGTTAGGCATTAGCACATTGTCTTCTGACTTTGTTACGGAGTTCTTTCTTCTTGGTTAGGACACCCACCGCCGAGGGGATCTCGGTCGGGACGTTTCGCATGTCTTTTGGTTGCACTGTCCGTGGCTTGACTCCCACCCTGTACACCACTCAATTCTCCATTGTTGCATTTAGTCACTCGTTGTCTGGTTTGTTGTACGGTCACGGAGCTGGTATGCAGTCTGATCAGACTGGGTCGCTGGATCAGACCTCTCGTGTGAATTTGATTGTTTTTCTTTTGGTTTGTTGCTCTCTAAGTCTAAATCAAATGCCGCTCCGGCTAGGAGTTTTACCTTCTCTTCTCTGAGCTTTTCGGTCTGTTTCTCTGAGTTCATTTCCGATGCCCGTGGAGACTCGCAACAAGAAAGAAGAGAGGGAGCGGAGAGAGAGAGAAAAGGGAGAGAGGGAAAGTGACCGTCTGGAGTGGGTAAGGACTGGGAAAAGGAGTGTCCGTCCAAGTGAAAAGGGGAGTGTACCTCTTGAGAGTCTAATTGATTCTTTTGCTGATTGGCGTCTCTCTGACCCACTTGCCAACACTAACAGTCCGAAAATGGCTTAACTATACTCAGGACAATGGCGGGCCCTATTAAATGCAGCCAGCGATACGAAGAAACCGTATCTGGAAGCACTCCTAGATAGTGCTATAGAAAGGGAACAGGAAGCGAAAAAGGAGAGGAAGGAACAACTGCTGAAATGTCAGGAGGCCATCTTCGAAATTGTTCCCTCGCTGACCAAAGAGCAGTGTGGGGAACAGCTGCAGTCCATACTCACCGCTATCGTCCAAGTCCGGAGGGTTGAAGATCATACCACTCAGATCGCCGACGTCTTCGCAAAATTGAAGACTTTTCGGGAGGATCTGACTGATATGACCAGCAAGTACCGCGACTTGATGGTAGAGGTTGCTGCACTGCGACAGGCCCAAGTAACCAACCCTCTTCCTCTACCCCGTGGTTCCAGAGCTGCGATTGAGACTAATCTTGCCCCTCTTACCGTATCTACTTTTGTTGCTTCCTTGAGTGTGATGGCGAACCCCTCTGGAACTGCGGCAGGTGCAGATTTCGCTGCTGCTATAAACAGCAACGAGGCAGGAAACTCCGCAACCGCTGCAGCCCTAAGATCGGAACCAGCAGTTGCTGGTCCCAACTACACTGGCCCCCATGTGGACCGGAAGGCGGTGCAAATACCGTCTAAGTACGACGGCAAAGAAGACATTGAATCCAGGATCAGCTCCATGAGGGCTTACTTCGAGGTGTTGGGGACTCAGCCAGAGACCCGGCCAGCGATCATGTGAATAAATGTCGAGCCGGTTGTACGGGGCTTCCTAGAAGTCCAAGCTACGCGGGTTGGGGTTCCAAAGATCGAACTGACAAGGTGGCTTAAGGCCACCCCGGTTGCCTACCTCGAGGAGCTCCTCATTGCCCAGTATAAGGATCCACACGCTGCAGCAAGGGCAAGAAGCCAGCTTGACAAAATCAAACGCAGCAAGTGAACGGGCTCCATGAAAAGCCTGCAAACCTATCTCAGCAAGATGTTTGCTACACCTGGTCTTGAACTAACTGACCAATCTTGCTAGGATGTGGTCAAGGGCGCAGTCCCCATCAGTTTTACTAATCGCCTAGGCAGGGACTTCATTGGGTATACTGACTGGTTCACTCTAATGAATGACATAGTCAGTCTCGAGGCGGTAGACCTGGTCACCACAACATTGTTGCATTTAGTTACTCGTTGTCTGGTTTGCTGTACGGTCACGAAACTGGTATGCAGTCTGATCAATTTGGGTCGCTGGATCAGACCTCTCGTGTAATTTGATTGTTTTTCTTTTGGTTTGCTGCTCTCTAAGTCTAAATGAAATGTCGCTCCGGCTAGGAGTTTTACCTTCTCTTCTCTGAGCTTTTCGGTCTGTTTCTCTGAGTTCATTTCCGATGCCCGTGGAGACTCGCAACCAGAAAGAAGAGAGGGAGAGGAGAGAGAGAGAAAAGGGAGAGAGGGAATACACTTCAGGAGGATCTGACTGATATGACCAGCAAGTACCGCGACTTGATGGTAGAGGTTGTTGCACTACGACAGGCCCAAGTAACCAACCCTCTTCCTCTACCCCTTGGTTCCAGAGCTGCGATTAAGACTAATCTTGCCCCTCTTACCGTATCTACTTTTGTTGCTTCCTTGAGTGTGATGGCAAACCCCTCTGGAACTGCGGCAGGTGCAGATTTCGCTGCTGCTGTAATCAGCAACAAGGCAGGAAACTCTGCAACTGCTGCAGCCCTAAGATCGGAACCAGCAGTTACCGCTCAATGGAGAGATGAGGCGGTGCACTTCGCTATCGGTACGTTTTTGCTGATTGGCGTCTCTCTAACCCACTTGCCAACACTAACGGTCCGAAAATGGCCCAGCTATCCTCAGGACAATGGCGGGCCCTATTAAATGCAGCCAGCGATACGAAGAAACCATATCTGGAAGCACTCCTAGATAGTGCTATAGAAAGGGAACAGGAAGCGGAGAAGGAGAGGAAGGAACAACTGCTGAAATGTCAGGAGGCCATCTTGGAAATTGTTCCCTCGCTGACCAAAGAGCAGTGTGGGGAACAGCTGCAGTCCATACTCACCGCTATCGTCCAAGTCCGGAGGCTTGAAGATCATACCACTCAATTCGCCGAGGTCTTCACAAAATTGAATACACTTCAGGAGGATATGACTGATATGACCAGCAAGTACCGCGACTTGATGGTAGAGGTTGTTGCACTGCAACAGGCCCAAGTAACCAACCCTCTTCCTCTACCCCTTGGTTCCAGAGCTGCGATTGAGACTAATCTTGCCCCTCTTACCGTATCGACTTTTGTTGCTTCCTTGAGTGTGATGGAGAACCCCTCTGGAACTGCGGCAGGTGCAAATTCCGCTGCTGCTGTAATCAGCAACGAGGCAGGAAACTCTGCAACTGCTGCAGCCCTAAGATCGGAACCAGCAGTTACCGCTTCGGCCCACAGCCGGATGCCACTGCCCGCCCAAAACGTACCGACAACGAAGTGCACCGCCTCATCTCTCCATCGAGAAACGAGGGTGAAGAGAGAAACGAATGCACCACGCTTCGAACACGCTAGGACGGACGAAAAGCCTCCACCTGTGCACGGGGGCGCAAAAGGAACACCCCCCCTCCCCCCTSGATCCACATGCGCCTGTTGCCGCGGGCAGCACCAACAGAACTCGACGTAGGCGAAACCCAGGAGACAGAGGACAGTGGCTTTCAAAGCCCACAACCTAAACGCAGTGGAACCACAACGCAACGCCATCCGTCATGGTGTGCAGCATACCGAGACCACAGGATGGGGGACACGACGGGCACAAACATGCATTCCAACAAGTCGGGCGGATGACGGACCCAACCTCGAGACGCTGTCGGAGGGTGCATCACTCATTCCACAAGTCTCCACCCTCGCATACGGTAAGCAGCGGGTGCATGGCCGAGGCCACCTGCACCACCGCTCAATGGCGCCACTCGGATGGCGAAGAGCGCAGAGCGTCCTCACCAAGTCGTGACACCCCCTCAACACACATGGAACGCGCCGTTGTGAGTGCCGACACGAAGACAACACCACAACAAAGCCGCAACCGCTACGGGATGATGGTGCCGAAGCTGAGAGTCGGTGACGGGCAGCTCCGCCTCCACACCCTGCAAACGATCGCCAACCGGACCGCCGTCGGCGATCAGGCGCCAATCATCGTACAACGATGAGCGAGGATGAACGCAACGATCCACAACCCGGAACCACGGCATAGGAAAGCCCCGACAGCCGCGACCGTCGCCAGTGACGACCGAGCTGTCGTGAAATAAGCTCTCCGAGAGAGACGGCCATGGACCCGCACGGTGCCGCAAAAATGTTCGCTCGACCACCAAAGAACGACTCGCCCGTCTCTCGCAAATTGGAAACCACCCAAAGCGTGTGCAGAGAGTCCCTCGTAACTCGAGTACAAGGTCCCAAAACCCACGCCCGAACGTCGCCTTCATCAACTGCAAGGGGGCTGCTAAGCACGCAGGCCCCTATAAGAGTGCAAACGGGACTCCGAACCGCCAACCACCGACTGTTTGGCACATCCGGAGGGTGCTCACTGAGCCATCCGCCGAGGGACCTGCACATGTCCCTTTCCAGCAAGCTGACTGAACAGACCCCAATGGCGATGTCCCCCTCGGAACCTCAATAAGATGCCTCTGGACCTTGGATCCTGGGAGACCCCCTTTTCTCGGGGCTATTCCTACGCCCGAGTGGCAGTGTGCGGTATCTGCTGCCCCCACAAAATTCGACACCTCAAAAGTCCGTCCCATCTCTGTCCCTTCCACACACAAAAGGATAAGGGGAAGGGCCGGGGAAAAAAAATTAAATAAATAAAAAAGAAAGAAAGAAAACAAAAAGGGACGAAACAAACAGAGAAAAGGCCAAGTAGCTTCTGTGCCTAGCGACTCAGATCACGCCGCGGTGTGGGAGTGAAAAGTCTACGGGAAGTCTGGCAGAATCGTGCGTCCGTTGTGGGGTTATCGTGCGTCCGTTGTGGGGTTATGTGTTGGCGAACATGACCGGACATGCACTCCAGAAAGAGAAGGGGGGAAAGAAAAGTCAAGGATGACTTGACAAAATCGTCATTTAAATTTGTGTCGGCCCCGAAAAAAACTACATCCGACAGAAGAAGTGAGGCCGAAAACCCGACGGCCATGAGCATTTTCGTGCATGTCCCGGAGAACACCATGGAGCCAATCGGGTACTGCCTCCAGTGAAGCAGCCCGCCATGATCACGCGCACGCGCGGGGAGGGCCGAATAGGGCAGGAAGTGGGCCGTTTGCCCCCACCATGAACATCATTGCGCGCACGCGTGGGGGCGGGGGGGGGGCGGCACAAAGGGCAGGAAGTGGCCGTTCTGTTCCCAAAGCTGGGGGGCGCGCGGCCCCACCAAGATCATGACTACGCAGTCGCGTGGCAAGGGCCACGTAGGGCAAGAAGTGGGTTTTTGTTCCCAAGCCATGATATTACGCACACACAAGGGGAGGGCCAAATAGGGTGAGAATTGGCTTTCCGGGTCCCAAACACCAGGGGCATGCTTCGCGCGCCCCCACCACGATTACGCTTGTACGCAGGGGGGGCCAGACACCCTCCGTCTTTCATGATTGAATACTCGCTTGAGCAAACTTTTATGTATAGAATGAGAAGATTCAGAATTTTGTTGTCATCATGAAAGAAAGGTGAATCCAATAGGAAAAAAAAAAAAAAAAAAAAAAAA
>BFEA01000597.1:681026-707638 GCA_003427395.1 Chara braunii | reverse complement strand
AATATTATAGACGTATGTACATAGTACACGTTTGCAATTTTGTTTGAATACTTGAAGAATAGTTTTTTTTTTTATACTGAAACTAAGGTCGCCCGCCACATCGTGAGTAAGTGTACAATGTGGCACTCACGTCGATCCAACCTTTGGTCCCAGTTCTCCGTGCAGCCAAAAGTGGCAGGCCGTATGGGGCGATATCGAACAATGTGGCATGCACAAACGCCCACCGGGTCAAGTACAGGAAGACACGCGGACACATATCCATGCTTTCGGACAGATGGCGCGCTGCAGTGGCCAGAAGCTTACAACGTGGCACCCACTCCAACATGGGCTCGGGCACAGTTCTCCTTTGAGCCGAAAGTCGAGTACCACATCGGGCAAAAGGTTCTTCAGACGGAAGCAGCAAAACTGGAAAAAAAAAAAAAGGAAAAAAAAAAAGAGAAGCAAGCAGCTCATCGACCACTATACAAGGCCGACGGCTCTCTTCAGATACGGATGACCGTCGTTCAAACATTTGAAGAGGGGTGGGGACTGAGAAGGTGGGGGAAACCTTTGGAACAAAGGACCGAATCTCAACAGATCGTGATGACAAGGCCACTCTACTACTTACAACACCCCGTTCCCTGTCTAAGTCGTCTGCAAGGGTTTGACTCCCCGAGCGAAAGAAATTGTGATGAAGAGACCCCCAGAGCGTCGGTGCTCCGCCGCAGGAGGGACAACTCCGAACTTATGCTTTCGGGGCCAGACGGGCTGGCCCTATTGACAGCCTTGTGTCATCCGAGGAGGCATACGCCGTCGCTGCAAGCACAAATTCTGACTTAGAGGCGTCCAGTCATAATCCCACGTACGGTAGCTTTGCACCGCTGGCTTTTCARCCAAGCACAATTGCCAATTGTGCTCCCCATGTGGACCGAAAGGCGGTGCAAATACCGTCTAAGTACGACGGCAATGAAGACATTGAATCCTGGATCAGCTCCATGAGGGCTTACTTCGAGGTGTTGGGGACTCAGCCAGAGACCCAGCCAGTGATCATGGGAATGAATGTCCAGCCGGTTGTACGAGGCTTCCTAGAAGACCAAGCTACGCGGGCTGGGGTTCCAAAGATCGAACTGACAAGGTGGCTTAAGGCCACCCCGGTTGCCTACCTCGAGGAGCTCCTCACTGCCCAGTTTAAGGATGCGCACGCTGCGGCAAGGGCAAGAAGCCAGCTTGACAAAATCAAATGCAGCAAGTGGACGGGCTCCATGAAAAGCTTGCAAACCTATCTCAACAAGATGTTTGTTACACCTGGTCTTAACTGACTGACCAGTCTTGCTTGGATGTGGTCAAGGGCACAGTCCCCACCAGTTTTACTAATCGCCTAGGTAGGGACTTCATTGGGTATACTGACTGGTTCACTCTAATGAAGGACATAGTCAGTCTCGAGGTAGTAGACCTCGTCACCACACTAGGCAACAAAAAGCCCATGGGCGGCACGCGGTTCAAAGGCAGCAGTCGTTTTGCTGTGCATGACCTGCTGGAGGCTGAAGAGGAGGCCGAAGCAAATGACCGCACTCTTGGTGACGACCAAGAACAGGACGCTAATACAGCCTGTTTGTCAGCCCATGAGTCTGATGTAAATCAAGAAGATTGCCTTTAAAAAGATTGTCAATGCAAGGGGACCGAATCGGAATGCGGGGAAGAATTTTGTCAAACTTCCCAAGGGAGTTAAGATCCCAACAAAACCGGAGGATGCGGCCACTAAACCATGGGTCGATCTCCGGATCACTGAAAATGATTGGCGGGGTAGAGTAGGTTGCAGGGAAACCAGACCCGGGCGTAGAGTCGACTTCAGCGCACTCTACAGCAAGGGAGGCTGAATCTGATGCAGATCAGCAGTCCTCCCTTGAAGCCCAATCATCTGCTGAACCCAAGGCTGAAGTGTGTGATATGTTGTATGTCGAGCCTTGGGAGGAGTCTGGGACGGTCGACTTCCACTACCACTTGGAGAATTGGGCTGAGATTAAACAGCAGCGTGCCCAAGGGGCAGCGAAGCTGATCTTCTTCAAACTTCTCATAAACCACCGCTATCTCCGTGTCTTGATTAACTGTGGCGCGACGGGTAACTTTATGTCACCTCACGGGATACGCAAAGTGGGCTTGGGAATGAAGCAAGTGGCCTTGCAGAACCCTTGCCGAACCCAAGTTGGCAACAAGGAAGTTGTCTCTTCTACACATGCAGTCAAAGGTGTGCGCACAACCTTTGACAAGAACAAAATTGTCACCCACGCACTGAACTTCTATGTCCTTGGCAAGTGCCCCTTCGACGCTGTCCTTGGCTTGGGTTGGCTGCAGTCCCAATGCGAATGGACCAAGTGGAAGGAGTCACTCTTCATGGTCAAAGATGCTCGACGGAACGAGCTTCCTGTCCTCTTGCACGAGTCCCCAGTGACTTTTCTAAATGCTATGAAGTTCTGCAAGAAATGGCGCAAGCACAAGGAGGAAGAACAGTTGTATGTTGTCGTTGTTCGTCCTTCTCAGGTGCCATCTACTTTTGCGGTTAATAGCAGTACGACTTCGGCTAGTGATTCTACTTCTAGCACCTCTACTTCGGCTAGTGATTCTACTTCTAGCACCTCTACGTCTCTACCTTCTACTAGTCCAAATGATCCTACTTCAGATTCGGTCGCCTCTATTCGCAACCTGCGACCTGATCTAGGTGATCCCTTTGCTGATCCTCCACCCCCACCGGTTCCGCCAAACATCCAAAACCTACTCGATCGGTTCCCGAAAGTTCTGGCCGAGCCACGCGGAGTCCCCACGTGATCGGTCCTACACACCATTGAGTTGGTCGAGGGTGTTGTTCCTCCAAAGGGTTGCGTATACCGAATGGGACCCGGTGAGTTCGAGAAACTCCGGCGACAGATTGACGACATGATCGACAAAGGGTGGATCAAGCCTAGTGAGTCTGAATTTGGTGCTCCTATTTTGTTTGTTTCGAAGAAAGGAGGCAAACTCCGCATGTGTATTGACTATCGCGGCCTAAACCGCATCACAAGAAAGAACGCCTATCCATTACCCCGAATAGATGACTTGCTTGATTGTTGCATGTGGGTGCAAGGTCTTCTCCAAGATAAATCTCAAGTCTGGCTACCACCAGATTGAAGTCGATCCTGCGGACCAGCACAAAACTGCGTTCAAAACACGTGATGGGCTTTACGAGTTTACCGTAATGCCCTTCGGTCTCACGAACGCACCGGCCACCTTCCAAAGCCTCATGGACAAAGTCCTCCGTGAACAGATTGGCCGGTTCGTGGTGGTCTACCTCGATGTCATGGAGGAACACCTCAAGCACCTTGAGGAAGTACTGACCATCCTCAAGAAGACGCAACTCCATCTCAACTTAGAGAAATCTGAGTTTGGGAAGGATAGTGTCATCTATCTTGGGCACCGGTTGTCTGCTGCAGGCCTAGAGCCTGAGGCAAGCAAGGTGGAGGTCATACGTAACTGGCCTAAGCACGTGAATGATAGCGAACTGCGCTCGTTTCTTGGTCTTGTGTCATACTATCGAAAGTTTGTGCCCCGCTTCTCCATTGTTGCGCGTCCATTGTCTCGACTGACAAGTAAGAATGTTCCCTATTCTTGGGACACCGCGTGCACGAACGCCTTTCAAGCTTTGAAAGACGCCTTGGTAAGTTACCCAGTACTCCGCATTGTAGATCCCAAACTGACATTCGTAGTTATTACGGATGCAAGTCAGTATGGAATCGGCGCAGTGCTGCAGCAAGATGACGGCGATGGCTTGCGGCCACTCGAATTTTACAACAAACGCATGCCCAGCGCAAAGGTAGCCGCTTCCATTTACATTTGCGAGCTCTATACTCTGCGTATGGCTTTGGATCATTGAAACACTATCTTTTGGAACGCCACTTCAAAGCGTTCTCAGATCACGAGACTCTGAAGTGGATCAAGGAGAAAACTGCCCTGTCCCCTACATTAATTCGCTGGTTCCATGAAATTGACATCTTTGACTCAGTCGAGACACAAAAAGGGTTGTTATAATTGAGTCGCTGACGCATTGTCTCGCCACCCTGAGTACTTGACTTGCCTTGTGAAATCCTACAACCTCCGGAAGAAACTGAAGGAGGAGCTCGTAGAGCACACAGCCAAGGATCCGGATCTTAGTCCCATCCTTGAGCGGTTGCGGGCTGATCCTAGCAGTCAACCTGATTTTCACGAGTATGTGGGACTGGTTTTCCGTCGCTACGGGAACCACGACCGTTTGTATGTGCCCAACCATGAGCCTCTCCGCACCCACTTTCTGGATTTGGCTCATGGCCGGAGCGGACACTTCGGCATGGCAAAGACGTACGCAAATCTGCTGCGACAGTTTGATTGGCATGGCATGAAAGGGACTGCTGAAAAGTTTGTGGCTGAGTGTCAAGTCTGTCAACGAATCAAACCATGCAGACAAAAGCCCATGGGGCTACTCATACCCCTTCCCATTCCCGATGGTCCCGGGGAGTCCGTCTCCATCGACTTCACCAACATGGGAAAGGTAAGTAAGAATGGCTACTCAAAAGTCATGGTGATTGTTGACCGATTCTCTAAGTTTCTCAATCTGATCCCTTTGTCGCCGCACGCCCCAACAGAATTAGTGATTCATGAGTTCCAACAGAAAAGTACATTCTGCAGTTCGGGACCCCGAAGACTCTCGTAAGCAATTGGGACCCGCTCTTCATTAGTACTAAATGGAAAGACTTCACGTCTCATCTGGGATCAAGTTATGTATGACATCTTGCCGACACCCTGAAGCCAACGGTTTGGCTGAAAAAATCAACCAGACTGTGTTCCAACTTGTTCGCGCTTTGATTATCCCGGATCAGGAAACATGGGATGAAGAGTTGTATTCCGTTAGGCGGTTGTACAACAACTCCATCCATTCTGCCACCGGCATGACATCTAACAGGTTGCATCTCGGTTGGCAGATCCGTAATCCGCTCTCCTACCTCTTCCCTGAGCAGCCAGCTGGCTTAACACCCGGCAGGCCTAGCTTCAGGGCCAAGGATGAGCGCTTGCTCAAGGTTGCCATTGCAGCCATGACCAAGCGACAACACGCCATGATCCATCACAAGAGGTGCCGACCGTCGGACATTCAGGTGGGAAGCTATGTCTGGGTTAAGATGTCTAAATTCTCAGAAGAAGAAGGGGTCTCTCGCGAATTTCTCCCACTCTATTACGGACCGTGGGAAGTTTTGGATGTGATTGGCGAAGACCATTTTGGCCCTTCGTACGTAGTTCATGTGCCAGCCCATTTGCGCACATACCCCGTGTTCCATCCACCGTTTGGACGGGTCATCACACTACTCCCCCCTCAAGAGCGAGGTCCCTTCGAGCGAGTAACTCATTTTGAGTCCTTGACAAACGCATCGTAAGCAAGCAAGGCAAAGAGGTTCCTAGCATACTCTGTTGCAGTGAGTCTTGCAAATATCTTAGGTACAATGTTAGTGGCGATTTGTCGCTCGTAGGCTTTGACAACGCGCAGTGCACTGCGTAGCCGTTCCTGTTTGGAAATCCAGTACAAATCGTCTAACGGGTGATACATGAAGTGAACCTGGTACTGTTTGTTGCGTCCCTTCCCTACGTGTTGTTTGATTCTGTCTATCTCATGCCCGCCTTTGATCGCACGAGGGATCATGTGTCTTCACGATAGTCGAACGTCTGAAATTTCATGAAAATGCACTTTTGCCTTGCTGTTGTATATGTTTTTTTTTATTATTATTTTTTGGATTTTTTTTTGCAGTTAGTTAGTATGGTCTCCACTCTACGAATTGGTGGCAAGTTTCATTAAAATGACCCTTTCGTTTTCATATAAATTGCATGGCAAGTGGTCTGAAAATGAGGGTCTCCGTTAACCTTGTCTCTCGTGATGCTAAGACGTTCGACTATCATGAAGACATGATCCCTCGTGCGATCAAAGGCGGGCATGAGATAGACAGAATCAAACAACACATAGGGAAGGGACGCAACAGACAGTACCAGGTTCACTTCATGTATCACCCGTTAGACGATTTGTACTGGACTTCCAAACAGGAACTACTACGCAGTGCACCGCGCGTTGTCAAAGCCTACGAGCGACAAATCGCCACTAACGTTGTACCTAAAATCTCTGCAAGACTCACTGCAACAGAGTACTCTAGGAACCTTTTTGCCTTGCTTGCTTACGATGCGTTTGTCGAGGACTCAGAATGATTTACTCGCTCGAAGGGACCTCGCTCTTGAGGGGGGAGTAGTGTGATGACCCGTCCAAACATGGACTGAAACACAACAGATTTCTGAGTTTTGCCCATAGAGTGAATGGCCTACCGAGTTTCCCGCTTGCTACTAAGTCTGTGTGTGCAGGCTTGTTGGACTGCATATCTGTCTGAGTGCTGATTGGCTTGAGTGTGTGTGGCCGTGCCTGTCCGAGTGCTGGTTGGCTTGAATGTGTGTGTGGCCCGCAAGGGCACTTGCTCGTTCATTGGGCCCTCAAGGTCGGTACTTACCTGTGGCCGTGACATTGAGGGATTGCAGCAGGAAAAACACTCAAGTAGCGGGTAGGCCGGTACCGCACCCTGAAGGGGTAGATGTGCGCGTACTGGAGGCCGAGCAGAAAAAGACAAAAGTGGCATTTTTAGAGGCCCAATAGTTGTAGGTTAGGTCTAGACGGATACCATTCCAACCAGTCTGGGTCTAGGGCCTGCCTGTACGGGCAATATCGAAGTCTGCAATGATGTTTCCCTATGAAAGGGAGGAGGTACCGGTTGCTTGGAAGGACGAGCGGCCTGGAAGTCACCGCCCGAAGAAGCAAGCAGGCCGCTATATCTCCCAGCCAGGCGAAGAGCCCGGCCTCTTTTTCGGTGTGCAAGTTTGGCGACACACTGGTTGGAGCACCAGTTGGAGCAGCGCTATCCAAGAGCAGCGCTGCTGGGGGAAGGAGAAGGACACGGAGGAGGAAGAAGGACAGGAAGGGGGAGGAGCGCCATGGGTAGTTACCTGGCTATGGTGGCAGCCATCTTCATCACCTTGGTGGGCGCTGCAGCAGGGAGTCCCGGACTGGGGGACCTAGACCAAGAAGCTTCGAGGCAGGGTCGGGCATGGCGGCCTAAGCTAGAGCAGCCATAGCTGCTTTGGGTTGTCCTTTGGGCATTTGGGCAAGGCCTAGTAGTCCGCCATAGCCTCGGCCTATAAGAGTGAAGAATGGGAGGGGCGGCCATGGCTATGGTGGACCTCAAGTGATACCTGCAGTAGAAGAGGAACTCGAACATTGATTCTGGATCAACCATTCAACATTGTATTATTATTTCTTGTATGAATAAGAGAAGGGGGAGATAAGGAGGAGGAGATTGTTGGGCGAAGAAGAAGAGCCTTGTCATTTGTCTATGTTGGTGTACATCATGTTCTTCTTTTTTCTTACTTCTTCTTTTTCTTCTAATCCTCTTTCTCCTCTCAAGTTCATTCATTTCTTTCTACAATTGGACGACATTGTACTATCTGATGGATGTGTATCTCGAAATTGGCCAGGATCATAACACCTCAAATAATCAATAGTCTGTACGCACATCTGAAGTTCTATTACAATGTGCCACGTGGCACGTCGATCAGTCCCTCATCAGCGTATTGGAGCAATGTCGACCTCAAGATAACCAGGTACGTGTCCACGATCACCCAACAGTCATGATCTCCTCCCAAGTGTCGATGAATCAGAATAGAAGTGCCAGTTACGTAGCCCAGCCACGTCAGCAACAGTACATGTTGCAACGGCCACGTTTGCAGCGACTTGTGGCAGCGGCCATGTCAGCAACGACGAGTGGCAGCTGCCACGTCAGCATGCCCTGAAGACAATAGTCAGCCAGCCACCATGCCGAGCCAGCAGCGCGTCGCCGTAGTCACACAAGTGCCAGCGCAAAGCCAGCGTCCAGACAGCGTCGTTGTCAATGTGTGAAGTCAGCATTGACATAAAACAGAATGAATGCCAAAGTCAGGAAGTCAGCGCTTATGTAGCGATGACGTGGGGTCTGGACCCCGGATGTTGCATCCCTCAACTGTCAATGTCTCAATGCAAATGACGGCCCAGATTGGCTTAAAACCGAATTCCTTCTAACCTTGATGCTGTCTAGGTACCTACGCACAACAAGTGAGTGTATCCGACCAAGGGCCTGGGTGGGGTACCTTTGACCTTACAGTTGACTTAGACTTTTGACTTCCCAAGGGCAGTGTGTGGTCACACTACCTGGCGCAGGCAGACTTTAGAGGGCCCAGACTGTTGCAGAACATGAGGTACTGCATTCCTGTCGACCCATTTCGAGTTCCATCGCAGAAATAACTAAGACTTCAACCCACATTCATATGCAGATACAATATCAGGAGCAGTTTCAAGTAATTCTCGCTTACTAAACCATCTGTCCTCAGACGGTACCAGAGATTTGAAACGTACCTTGAACTGCTTTTGGGATCGTCCACGTCCACCTATAGAAAAGTACCCATGCTCTATGATCCGGTCTACTTCATATCTGTCTTCCATAGATGGCGGAATTATAGATGGTCAATTTGGGAATTCATTTCCTTCTATATAGGGCAACAATTTGGACGCGTGAAAAACAGGATACATTTTAAGATGAGGGGGAATATCGATACGATAAGACGGTCCCTCTCCATCCCCAATTACTTTGAGAACTTCCCAGGGTCCAAAATAGACAGGCAAAAGTTTCTGAGACACATCTTCTTCCAACGAAAACTCTTTGGACTTGACCCAGACTAGATCACCTTCCTTGAATGTTGATGGTCGACGATGCTTGTTAGCTTGTTCAATCATTTGGTCTTGAGCTTTCTTCAGATTATCCTTTACTTTCCTAATGTTTTCTTGAAACAATATTGCATACTCCTGGGTCCCTGGAGGTAACCTAAGGAACTGGTCCCTTGTTAGCACATCAATAGGACGCTTAGGTTTCCACCCCTTGTGCAGTGCATTAGGCGTACGCCCTGTAGCGGTATGAATACTACTGTTGTATGCACTTGCTATTTGGGTAAACGAACAACCGGAGGGGGTTGCTGCTCCTGGGGATATGGAGGGGTAGTTGGGATCAGAGAAGAAGAATGAAAACATGAAGGGTAAGGGGGCAGTAGGTGGACGTTTACTAAGGATTGGCTGTAACCCTCTCTATGTGGACTATGCAGGGAATCGCCAAGGCGACAATGGCAGCAAGACGTGTGCGAATGGAACGTCAGCCCCGGTACCCCGGACCGCCCTGGAATAACGGCAGGCGATGGGAAGTGTCCCTCCCGTCAAATCCCAACTTTCGGGGATTCGACACGGAATGGCGGGCCGTGACCCTAGGAAGAGACACAGCCTTCATGTTGGTGGAATGTCGGTGGAGGGGGATGAGACTCAACCGAGGGCCCGGGGACGATTTGTTCACCAATTTAGAAGTCATCGAGGTCCTATACCTACCCGAGGTTGGCTGGCACTTATTGGGGATAGGGATAGCGCAAGGCCACGAGTCGGCCCCAGTTTTTCGAAGGGCGGCCCAGGCATTGACGCGGATAGGACAATCGGTCAGGGGTAGAAGAAACGTGGACTTGCTTACCAGGGTGGAAATGGGGGGTTGGAGGGAGTTCAGGGCACCAACCATACCGCTGAGGTGTCGAGTCCCCCGGTTTATGATAGACCTCATTTTCGGGAGCCTCGAAAGGGCACAAGCGCTGGCAGACTCAGCGATAGTCTGGGTAGACCACTTCCCCTTTCAGACCATCTGGATGTTCTACGATGTTTCTGTGGAACATGGGCCATTCTGGGGAAACAGGGCCCATGAGTTACTGAAAGTCATCCATATTTTGATATTTAGGTTGCTGCGACTAGCCTGGGCGGATTACAAGCACATAATCCTAAGAGAAATCGAGATAGGAGAGAGTTATTTAGCAGGGGTGGCTCAACTATTCGAGGAGCCTACCGAACCAGAAGGGCCATGAGGGCGAGAACAGGACTAGCCTCTAGGGATGGGCCAATAGGGCAAATTAAGTATAAATCTGTCAATGGAAATGAGGAAGGGCTTCGGACCCGGATGATCAAAACCCGCTAAGGGGTAGAGGGGGTAGACTCCTAATGGTTGCCATGACCCTGAAGGTCGAAAAGGGGAATACTGCTCGGGAAACTTTCCCTAGCGGGATGCCTAACCCGAACTCCTACGCACGGGCCCAACAGGGCAAGGGCGCTCTAAACGAGCCTGTGATAAAGGAAACTAAGTCACGCCCTTAGCCGACAGGGCAGCAGGGTCAGTCATGGCTCCTTCTTAGGGAAGCAATCAGAAAACGGAAATAGGGAGAAGGCTATTGTCCGAACAAAGATAAAACCAACAGGGTTGGAACCTAGGGAACTTAAATACCTCGCGTTGCGTGTGTCCTGGGGAATCATTTGGCTTATGCAGAACTAGGCAAAATGGCAATGGAGGATGAGACGGACAACCGTAAGAGCGAAGGAGGACCAGGCTTAGGAGGCAATGCCATGCAGAGCGAAGAAGGGCAGAAAGACAGAGAATCGATAAATCCGGATGGTACAAAAGGGAACCGGAAGGAAATTTCCTCCGGGGAAAGCTCGAGGAAGCCGGGGGAAGCAGGCAAGAGACTCAGGAAACCAAAGAGGGCATGAATAAGGATAGGACAAGCCCCCGGAATTCAGAGGGAGCTGTGTCTAAGAAAGTAAGGGTCACAGATGCGAGGCGCAAACTAGCAGAAATAGAAAAGAGGACCGCGGAGTACAAGGCAAGATTGATCGAGGAAATGATGACTGGGAACGAAGAAGGCCCTCTGCAGGAAGAACCGAGGGACGAAACGAGGACCGGCCGAGGCGGAAATGGGCAAGGGGATAAGGGCTGCGACCGTGGGGAAACATCGAGCAAAAGGAGGAAAGAAAGAGAGAACTCTCTGGGGATGGCAGCGGAGAAAGCTACAAACCCACCAGCCATAGATGGTAGGGCTAGCCGTCTGCCGACTACGTCGGCAGCAACGCGGGGGTGTGAAGGGCTCTGGAGCCTTAGGGAAAGGGTGTTGGGGTGGTTCGACCCGGAAGGAACTGCAAAGACTAGGGAGGGATAGAAGGTCGGCAAGGAAGGACCGGATACCAGTATGGCGGGCGAGGCCAGTAGCTCCGAGGGCGGCCTTAGGAAGATAGTATCATCCCTCGCACGAGCACTGAACAAAAATCAGGGCTACCTAGCGGATGCTAAGAAAAAGTTGAAGTTCGACGGGGCAAATATCACGGAGTTTCTAATCGATTCTGAGAACCTAGCTACGTTACTGAAATGGACCGAAGAAGAAAAGATGGACAACCTAGGACAGCATGTGTCATTGAGCCTAGGGCGGGACATAATGGCCATTGTGGCCGCAAGCCGGTCTTGGAAGGAGACCCGGGATGTGATGATGAGAAAATATCTGGCAACAGAGAAAATGGCTATGGAGGCCGACTTAGCGGCAGTTCAGAGGAAGAACTTCGCAACGTACAATGACTTCCTACGGGAGTTCACTCTGGTAGCACTAAGGATCCCCGGGGTTACGGACCGAATAATGAGCAAATATTTCCTCAGGCGGTTCTCCGAGTTCGACAAAGACAAGATTCTGTCAGCCTACCAGCAGACGAGCAAGTTCGTAAACACCAGGGATGTGGATTTTAGCACCGTAACGGACCTGGCCGAAAAGACGGTAGTGACCGAGACATTGGCCTTGCTTAAGGAAGGGGAGGTCATAGACCTGACCGGTAAGACAGGCGACAAGGTAAAGAAGGGGATTGAAAGCCTACACGAACGGGTGCACGGAGTCGACCACAAAATTGAAAGGGTGGAAAACGCACTACTGGTTATGTAGGCGCAAGTATCCTTCTATACCTTCTCCCTTGCGGAGGGGCGAGGGTCTTCTACATACGCACTTTTTTCCACCCCTACCTACCACCGGCCCGCCCATGAGCCCTATGTACAACTTTCTCTTCGTCGTCCTCCTCCCTTGGCTTGGTCCTGCTTCTTCCCCTCCAGTAGGCCTGTTGATTGCCCCGCTGTCGTTCTCGTTGCCGAATTTCATTTTTACTTTTTCTTGTGTTTTTCTTCTTCTAGGTCCTGTATAACAAGACAACACCCGCAAAACCCCCTCCTACACCCGTTCCCCCAGTTCGGTAGGCAGCTCCCCTTTCCCCAGAATGCTCCCAGTATCCTTCGCATCATGCCCCTTTTATACATTTCCCTCCCTTATGCAAATGCGCCGTTTGTGAAGATCCCATTATTTTCCCGTAAAAAACTATGATACAATGCCCCAACAATCCTTCCCGTCGTCGCACAAACCCGTTACCGCAAATCCCCAAGTCACCCTGCATTTCAACCTCAATCAGTCCAAGCCATTGCCCCAGTCAAAAGAATGACAGTCCCACGGACGCAGTCAGAGACAGCACCAAAAGTGTGAGCAAGGTCGCCGTCAGTCCTTGGCTTGTAGCCTTTCAGTTTCCCTGTCCCCGGCCTCCTGAAGCCATTGTTCCACTGGGTCCCGACTTAGAAACCTGACCAGTCGTTGACCCGGGAAGGGTCCTTTCAATCCAGTTCCATCCAAATCTTCCAGTTCGAAAGTGTTCAGCCCCACCCGCTTGGCGACCCGGAAGGGGCCTTTGACCTCCTCCCCAGTTGTCCAGACCAAGTACTTTCCAGTGCCGAATTCCTTAGCAATACCATCTCCCCCACTTGAAGTGGCTCCTTTCTGACATTCTTAACCTGGTCCCACCTTGCTTTGTCCCTCATTCTGCTGTCCAATACTCGATGGACGATGTCTTCCATGACTTCTTCGTTTTTAAGGACTTGTCGGCATCTTGCCTCGATTAACTCTTCCGTGGTCATTCGCGGATCATCATCTAACCTGTTCCAGGTAGGTATCAAGGCCTCAACGGGAAAGTCGATCTCCCTTCCGTACCAAAGTTTTGCTGAGATACATCCCGTTGTCCTCTTAGGTGTCATGTTCTCTGAAAAGACAGCCTGCTTGAGATACATAGGCCAGCTTCCCAGATGATCCGCTGCGAGCTTCGCAATCGTGTTCTTTAAGGTTTGGTGCCCTCTTTCCACAGGTGCATTGGCCTCTGGGTGATACAACTCGATGAGTTTGATTGGTACGCAGAGTCTCTTAAGCATCCCCAATACTTCTTGGTTCACAAATTATGTCCCATTGTCCGCTATGAATCTCCTGACGAAAGGATGCCTCAAATAGAAGTCTTTTATCCAGTCTGCTACACTTCTCCCTGTCTTTTTTTTTAAAGCGATCGCCTCCACGAACCCACTCAACGCATCTAGAATATACCTGTACCCATCTGTTGATACAGGCATGACCGCAAGGTCAAGGTGGACCAGATGTCCCGGCCCTAGCACCCGCGTAGGTCTAAGCGGCTCAAAGACACGTGCCGAGCTTCGTTCTTGGCAGATAAGGCATGTCTGGTAGTATATGGCGACCATGCTTGCCATGCCTGGCCAATAATAAAGTGGCGTTATCTTTGCGAGAGTCCCTTTGGACGACCGATGCCCTCCCGCTAACCCGTCGTGCATTGCCTGGATAACATCTAACTGCCTAGATCTTCCGCACACAACTCTTCTAGGCATAGCACCTTCTTCTCTTCGGAACAGATGGCCGCCCCTTAGGACGTACCTTTCGGCCTCCTCCCTTGCATTAGCGCTGACTTCCGTGGGTTGCTTGTTTCCTACAAGCAACAACCCGATTTCCCGAAAGATCCCTTCGTATGTCTAGACATAGAAAACCTCCTTCTCTTCGTGGTCCTCATCCTTTCTCTCCTGCATCTGGTTTACCATCAATTGCAACTCTTTCTTCTCCCAAGATTCCACTAAGCTCATCACGATTTCCCGGCCTCCCTCAACCGCCATTGCTATTAGCTCCTCCTTCGGTCCTACTATTGTTCCCTATGAATCTCTCTCCTCTTTACGACCTCGAGTGGTGACGGGTCCTTCTTTAAGTTCTGCTACTACGGCAGGCGCCACCTTCTCGAAAGTCCGGATCAACAGTTCTCTCGACGCGCATTCTTCGCCCATCATTTCGTTGTCCACCGCAAGAGTTTCTCCCTCGAATTCAAGGAACGCGTCTATGGGTTCCGCCTCTTCCACCCCTTCTGGAGTTATGCAAAATCGGCTCAGCCCATCGGCCTTGTTTTTTATTCCCGCAATCCGTTCGATCTTGTAATCGAACTGCCAGATAAATCCTACCCATCTCCCCACCGTCGGATCTATAGGCCTGTAATTCTTTAGGGCCCCCGCAACATTTGTCGGATCGATCCTAAGAATGAACCGCCTCCCAAATAGGTAGGCCTGGAAGGTCTTGGGGCAATGTAAGATGGCCAAGACCTCCTTTTTGAACTGCGACTACCGCCGTTCTGCGGAGTTCAAGGTTCTACTTTCGAACCTAATCGGTCTCTCTCTCCCTTCCTCATCCCGTTGAATCAGCACGCCTCCTACGGCCAAGGGTCCTCCATCCGTTGTTAGGATGAATGGTCGTCCCACTTCGTCATTAAAACAAGGCGCTGACAAGGCGACTTGCTCAGATGTCAATATGTCCTTAAGGGTTTGGACAGCTCCTTCTCGCTCCTCCGTCTAATCCATGGTTCCCTCTTCTCTGATCATGGCCCGGATAGGTTCGACAATCTTGGCAAAATTCTTAATGAAGATCCTCCAAAATCCGACTACGCCTAGGAAAGCTTTTACCTCCGTAGTCGTGCGCAGGGTGTTGGCCATTGTGATATCTTGTCTGTCTTTGTCGGGTCTGGCTTCCTACCATAAGCCCCGCAGCGAAATCCTAGTATAGTTACTTCCGGTGCTGCTAGAATACTCTTTGGTCCGCTAGCCGTGATGTTATACACTAGGAACCGTCGGAGTAAGTCCTTAATGTCTTGCAGATGGTCCCATAAAAATCTTCGAATCCCCGGCTGGACTTCAGTCTCGTCCTTCTCTTGAGTGCCTTTGATTGGGTTGTCATCAATATAAGGCTCACATTTTTCTGGAAACATGTCTCTGGCTACGACGAGCATTCTCCTTTGTGCCTCGGCTACCGCGTTCGTAAAGCCCATAAGAGTCACCTGCATCTACAACTGTCCTATGGGGGTGTGCATTGCGGTGTACGGCCTGTCCCGGACATCCAATGGAAGCTGGTCGTATCCTGAGTACAAATCGATCAGGGAGTAAATGCTCCGACCGGCGTGCGACTCTGCTAATAAATCAGCCTGAGGTAGCGAGCCAGCATCCCGGATGGTTACCGCATTCAACTTCTGCAGATCCTGAATCCACCTTAGCGTCTTGTTGGGCTTTCGAAATACGAACCACCGGTTTGCGTATGGCGACGCTGTAGGTTCTGCGACGAAGGAGTCCGTCTTCGCTCGAAGAAGGTCTGTCACTTCCCCTGCTATCCCAAATTCATAGGACGGACCCTTGTCATTCCAGCACTCATGTTCTACCGTGTGGATTCTGACCGGAGGAATCAGCTTCGCGTCCAGCCGCCCCTTTTGGTGATCACTAAAAAGGCAAATGTCAGGTGAAACTCTTGGCAGGTCCTTTTGATCAGGTGGTTTTCCTCTTCTGTTAGGAATCCGTCTACCCCTATCTTCATCGTATCAGCTACCTCATCTGGTATCCGATGCCCTTCCGTCGCTTTGGATTACTCGAAGGACCTTCTCTTCCTTCTCCATAGCCTCTTCCTTTGATGTCTCTAACAGGATCGAGACCGGTTTTGCCTTCTTCCCTACCGGCTTATACTTTCGAACACTTCCTTCCGGGATCTTTCTCGTAAAAAATGAACGGTCGGGATTGCCCTCGTCGCCTCTACGACCCGTAGTTGAATACTAACTAATTTTCCATTCAGACAATACCCCTTTTGGTATCTGAGGGCCTTGATGAGCTGTAACAAATCCGGGATCTCGAGTGCGACTTCCGGCACGTCCATGCGTACTTCTTTCTGTTTGGGCAAGTTGGCACCGAGTTCGACTTCTGACTCCTTTTCTGCTACCATAACACCTAAGACTTCGTCCTCTTGCTTCCTCTTCTTCTGGGGCAGGCCCATCTTGATCCATTCCTTCTTATTAAATGCCTCCTCAATCATAATTTCTACCCTTTCTCTCATGCCCTCCATCCGCGCGAAAGCCCCTTTTCGTGCGCTATCTTCGAACGACGGCGACCACGTTGCTAACTTCCCCTTCGGAGGGTCTCCTCCTGTCCCAAGGAGTCGGAGGAGCTCTCCCCGGCCGGTCACCGGATCCTCTATACCTACCATGTACGTGCCATCGTGCAAGTGCATGCCTATCATTTCTACGTTTGCGCATCATGGCCTCCCAAGGATAATGTCGTGATCCATTTCCTCCATTATGGTCATCCGCTGAAACGACCAGATTGACTCCCTGATTCCTGCCTTGGCTGCACATTTCGTGACATATCCTGCGAACGGAATTTCCCCACTGGCTCCCCGGATGCTCCCCGTTACTTATTTATCGTACAGCCTGTGATTGTTGCGAAATCTCTCCTTATGAGAGTGATTTTTGCTCCCCCGTCTACTAATGTATCGGTATGATGTGTCCCGATCTGAATCTTCAATTTCCCTACGGGTAGCGCATGGAAACTGAGCTTTGTCCCAGGAGGTGCCCTCATGACTTCGCCACCTTCTCGGTCTGGCAAGCTCAAAAAGATGTTTGCAAAGGCTTTCTCAAGATCCTCCAGATCCCCGCAACTCCTTTGAAGGTTAGCAACCTCTTGCGGAACTTCCTCCTCCCTTTCTTCTTCTGGTAATTCGGGGTTGTCGTCTATTTCTACTCGCCGCCGAGTCAACAGTTGTCTAAGCCCTTTGAGCAACCTAGGGCTAGCCTGCAGCATGGTCTGAAATGACATTGACACCATGGTTCCTAGTAACTTGCTAAGGGTGTCGTCGATCTCGGGCAAGGTTAAGATTGGGATTTGATACCGAAACTTCTTCTTGGCAGCGGTAACTTGTACGCAAGTTCCTCTTCCCTAGGCTTCCCATAGACTTTCTCTGGTTCCCCGGCCTTAGGCTCTGCCTGGGGTAGGGAACTTCCAGCAACCTCCTCCATCACGGTGTCACAAATAATCCTTCTCCCAACCGTCCCTAGCCGAGTAGTCGCGTTCACCCTATCTCGTCTGTCGTTTTCCAAAATGAAGTTGACCTGCGGCCCGCAGCCCCGAAGTTGATCCCAGATGATTTCAACCACCGGCTCAGCTTCTACTGCTGCTATCTCTAACCCATTGAGCATGATAATAGCTCGTCGCATCCCCCTTGGCGAGTTCCAATTCACCCGTTCTCCCTGTGGTCCGAATATCTCTCCCTTTAACGACCTGGTACATCTCCTTTTTAGTATATCATGGTTGAGTTTTGGACATGCGCGCACATAATGTCCCATCGCGGTGCAGTATCTGCACTGCTCGTTAGTTGGATCTCTCCGTCTGAATCCTCGATTGGCTACCCAGGGCGGAACTACGGCTGACAGTGAGGGCGAGAAGGAAAGGGCAAATGTGGGAGAAGGGGGCAATGCAGATATGGGAGATAAGGCTCAGGCCTCTGGCGAGGAAGGAGCCAACAGGGGCGAACGATGTGAGACTTGGCATGGAGAAAGCCAAGGGGGACAGGACATGCACGACGAGCGTGAGGATGGGGAGGAGAGAAGAGAAAGCCCGCTTGAAGGACGAAGCGGCCACGACAGTTGTGAGGGGTATGAGACAAGGACAAAGATTCCTTATACCTACGATCCAAAGAACCCAACGGGAGGGTATAGCCCCATACAGACGGAGGACGAGGAGGATGAGGAGGAGGATGTACAAGAGATCATAGAAATCAGCAGCGGGGATGAGAGGGATAAAATCTCCAGGCCTAGGGAAGAGAGGCGGCCTCCGATGCACCAGCCGCGCGATGAGGCCTTCAGATGGGAGGATGAGTTTGGGCCAACGCCCAGTCATTGGTTTCAGCAATGGACCAATGTGATCAGGCACGAGTGGATCATCGAGGCCTGAGAACTCGCAAAGGCAGGGATGGAAGCCACACCTTTGGACTTTTTCAGTGAGGCGGAACTACAGGAAATTGCGAAGAAAAGGAGGGAAATCGAGACCTTCGGCCTGGGGGTTAGAAAGCCTGCCGAGGAACAGGGTAGACAAGGAATCGAGCAAGCTGAGGCACAAGGCAGCAAAAGGAACTAGATGTTGATTTAGCATTAAACAGGAGTCCTGCTTTTCTGTTTGCAAAGACATGGGAACGACAAGAACGTGTATAGTATGAGTAAGCTTGCTAAGGATGAAGTGATAAGAGGGCCAGCTAAGACTGTGGCACAATAAGATTAGAAAATAGCTTCTGAGGCTACTTTCTGGATGAGCTACCTTTGAAAGTGGGTACACGAGACAATGACATGGGGCATGGGATGAGACCAGTTGGGGAGGATGTGTTGTGAATTTTGGATGGGATAAGGATTGTGCTTTTGAGAAAAGAAACTTTGAGTAAAGATTGACGAGCAAGCAAGGCATTGAATGGTGGTCGAGTACAAGAGAGGTTAGGGAACCTATGGGTTAAGGGGCGTGAAGAACGCTCCTTCCCTAGGAGCCTAATCCAACTGAGTCATGAAGGAGTCTGAGAATAGCCGAGGTCTGAGTCATCAAAACGAGTGAAAATAAGAGGGGGCACTTATGTCTTTTGCTATGGGTGAATGACCGGGTGGGCTAGTGCTGCTTGGGGTCGCGAGCCCCAACTCGAGTACTAGACGCTAAGTCGGATGTATGCATGAATAGTACATTACTGCGAGAAATAGAAAATGGGAACAGCACGCTGAAAACTGAGATGAGATGGCCACCTTCTAACCTCCAAGACAGAAATGAGATCCGTAACCTCGAGGCCCACCCCCTCGGGCACTAACATTGAGAATGGAAAGGAATGGCCCTAACCAGGCTGTTCGACTTGAGAATCGAAAGGAATGACCCTAACCAAGCTGTTCGACTTGAGAATGGAAAAAAATGGCCCTAACCAGGCTGTTCGACTTGAGAATGGAAAGGAACAGCCCTAACCAGGTTGTTCGGGAATGGCCCCTGACAAGGGTCATTCCTTTTGAAATAGGCACTGAGGTCCCCTACATAATTGATTGAGAAAGGTTGATTGAGAAAGGCTGATTGAGAATAAGTTGGATTGAGCAATAAGAGATGGAAAAGGCCGGTGGGTCGGTCGTTGAAATAGCCAATGGAATGGATGAAAGAGATGGATAAGGCCGGTGGGTCGGTCATTGAAATAGCCAATGGGATGGATGAAAGAGATGGAAAAGAACGGTGGATCGATCATTGAGATAGCCAGGAGAACGGACGAATGAGAATGAGAAGGGCAGGATAAAGAAGGCTGAGCCTAAAGACAAGAGAAGCATGGACCGGAGGGACAGTCATACAAAATGGATATTGGGGAATGTGAAAGATGAGGATTGAAGGTGGGCCGACGGGTCGGCCCTTGCGAAAATGGCTATTAAGAAAGCGGCCGCCAGAGCGACCACAAGGGGTGGCCTTGATTGATGAGAGGCTATTGGACCAGCCATGAGAATCAACCTTGGAAATAGCATGGGATTGAGTGTTTGAGGATTTGATATTGCATTGCATAGCCAGGGGACCCTAGGCAACTTGATGTAAGGTCGTCGGGCCGACCATGGAAATAGCAAGAGATTGAGTTTTCCCTTTCTTCTAGTCTCAGGTCTCGACATAAGGAGGAAAGTGATGCATGCATCGCAACCCCAAGACCTCTACCCGTCAAGGGAAAAGTCACAGCGTGACCTATTCCTTATAAGGGAAAATAAGGGTTGAAGGACCAAGGCATCTTTCTCTTTGATTGATGCGGGCCGTCCGGAACTAACTCCGACAACGAGCTCTAGTCGGGGAGTTCAAACTGCGCCTCATGTCGAGAACCTAAAAGTCAAGGGCGTGGAGCCAAACGGGCGAGAGAGTCATTCTTTTTCCTAAGTCTCATTTTTCTCCCCAACCACACGCCATGTCGTAGAGGGGCGGCACGACCATTTGGAATGGACCACGGCAGCTCGCATAAAGTTGAGCAGCACTGTCCAGAGGGAGGAGTCAGGCGTGGTACCGGCTGGAAGCCACAACCACCACAGGGCGAATGACACCGCCCGGCCGGATCATTACAACCGTTCCGGGACTAACCGCGAGGTCTTCGTAACTGCACTCGCAAACTAATTGAGAGTCCCAACTCCCTTAAAAGGAAGAGGCCGGATCCAAGAAAACACCACTCGGAAGGAACGATTCGCGAGAAAGCCATTACGGCAAGACGGGGTCCTGGGAGGTTTCGGACTGGACCTACCTGCCAGATGTGAGGAGGTACCTCAGTGATGACGCCCGTCTCGTAAGCGACAAAAGGTCGGACGGAGTACGGGATGAGGTGAGTTATCAGCAGGGGGAGGACTGATCACCCTTCCTTTTTGGGACTGATGGGCCGACATCCGTCTACTCGTTGGTGGGCCAAGGTCTGCGTACCTCTGAGTGAGAACTAGTCGTGCGATGGGGACATCGCATTTTGTGTGGGGGGAAGGTGTGCCATCTACCAATGAAAAAGCGTGCAAGGTTACCATGAGCCCAAGAAATTATGTAATTGATTTTGCGCAGGCTTGAGAAAAGACCTGGCAAGATGTCCAGAAGAAAAAAAATGCTTGTATAATTGACTTTGCGCAGGCTTGAGAAAAGATCTGGCAAGATGTCCAGAAGAAAGGAATGAATGAGTAATTGACTTTGCGCAGGCTTGAGGAAGGACCTGGCAAGATGTCCAGAAGAGAAATGGATGAGTATTTGACTTTGCATGGGCTTGAGAAAAGGCCTGGCAAGATGTCCAGAAGAGAAATGGATGAGTATTTGACTTTGCATGGGCTTGAGAAAAGGCCTGGCAAAATGGTCAGAAGAGAAATGGATGAGTAATTGACCTTGCGCGGGCTTGAGAGAAGGTCTGGCAAAACATTCAGAAGAGAAAGGCATGAGCAACTGGGTTTGCATAAGCTAAAGGGAAGGACTGCAAGATGCCCAGAAAAGTGATAAATGTGTAATGGATTTTGCATGAGTTTGAGCAAGGCCTGGCGAGATGCCGGAAGAAAGATGCGTATGGAATGGACTAAGTAACGCGGGTTTTGAGAATGGGGGTGACATGCATACGGGATTGGCAGGGATGGAGAAAACTGGGCAAAATAACATGGGAAAAATACATGTGAATTTGGTAAAGCACGAGATTGAGGAAAGAATGACGGGAGGCGTGGATTGCACGGTCCGAAAAGCCAAGTAAAAGAAGCACTGAGGGCAACCGGGGCCTGAAAAGGAACGTGGCTGGCACGGGGTGGATGGAGGAACAATAAAAGGGCGCTGGGGATGGCAAGGCTCGGGGAGAAGCAGGGGCCGCAAGAAAAGGGTAGTTGAAAGGAGGTTTGATGTTCTGAGGGTGATGAACGAGACGAAAGGAGGATTGATGCTTTATGAGTGATGAATGAGACGAAAGGGGTTTTGATGTTTTAAGAGTGATGAATGAGACATGAGAAGTCTGAAGAAAGCCCTAATCATATGCACCCCCTCCCCGTCCCAAGGGTTGAAGCCTAGAAGAATCCGAGAAAGGAACAAGAAAAGACAAAACGAACTCTGGCAAACGAACGACCCATAACATCTCATCCTCCTCCCCCGTCTATCCCTCCAAAACCCACTGACAAGAGATTGGTGCGCGATGAGGACATCGCGAATGAGTGGGGGGAATGTGTCGGGACTGGTGAGTCCCGAATAACTTCCCATCACTTGAGAGAATGAATATGGGCAAACTGTGCACAAAAGAGAAATCTGGAGTGAGGAGGCAAGAGAGAGAAAAGACAAAGGGTTAGGCCGCCAGAGGGAGTGATGCCCTGGGGCGAGAACCACTGGAGGAAAGAACTAGCGACGGCAAGCAAGCGAGCGCAAGAACAGAGACCCATAGAACATAGCATGAGGCCGGGAGGGCCGTTGGAATGCAATAAGACTAAGTCCAAAGGGCCCTTGAACCAGCAAACGCAGCACGACAGCGATAAAGGAATGAAGGAGTCGAGGGACGGGCGACCCAGAGGCCGCGGGAAGATAGAGAACGAGGGGTCAACATGGGGGCCACCTACGGGAGCCTCGGGGTAGAGGCCCGCGACCAAAGGAACCAGCGCACGCAAGGCGCAAAAAAAGACAAGGGAGAGGGGTCACCATGGGGCGGCAAAACGCCCAAGGGACATGGGACACCTCGGGGAAAGGCACCCGAGGCCACGTGGGACTAAGTAAAATTAATGGCATCCAGGGGGAAATGTGCCGGGGACCGCCGGCGGGACTGTGTCGGGGACCACCGGCGGGACTAAGTGTCGGGGACCACCGGCGGGACCAAGTGTCGGGGACCACCGACGGGACAAGTAGGCGGGGACATGTGAAAGTCCCAAGAAGAAACGGCGGCACCGCGTGAGGAAAAATAATAAAGGCAAGGTGCACCGTCAAGATCGAGATCTTGACGACCAAGAATATTAGCACCACTACTACAAGCACTAGCGGTAGCAAAAAGGAAGGCCGAAAATAAAAGAAAAAGTAAAGAAACTTGAGGTGGGAGGCATGGGAGCAATCCGAAAAATCTCGGATCAGCCTCCCTCAAGAAAATGGAGTCAAAAGAGACCCCATGTGAAAAATAGCCCTCCGTGAGAAAATCGAAGTAGGTAGGGCCACTATGGGAGGAAAATAGGAGTGAAGGGAAGCTCCCATGGGCATGAGAAGGCCATTATTGCAGTCCGAGATATAACGGACTGCACTTTGGGCATAGGAAGGGCCAAAACTAAGAGGAAAAGGCTAGAAAAGGGCCTTAACGACCACTTGACACTTGGCATGCTAGAAAAAAGATAAAAAAAAAAAAAAAAAAGTGGGAGAATAAAACAGAAAGAGTGAGAGGAAATGAGTGAGTTAGCCGTCAGTAAGGATTGCCACAAGTAGGGACTGGCAGGTCCCTACTGTCCAAGAAAGGAGGAAAAGAAAAGAAAAGAAAAAGAAAAGAAAAGAAAAGAAAAGAAAAGAGAAAAAAGGCCTTAACGGTAAAAAACAGTCACTTAGGAGATTCATCCGTAAGCAGATTCATTCTGGAATATGACGGTTACAAAAAACTTTGATTTTCTTTGATTTTTGCAGAGAAAATCAAAGAAAATCAAGGCCCCTCACAACCGCAATAAAACGGATTACATGAATGAGGAGAAACACATGTTTTAGGTGCATCCGGAGCCAAAATCAAGTCCGGATGCACTTGGGAATTGACCGTTTCTTTTTCTTTTGAGTAAGGGCTAGTTGTGGGGTATTGGGGCTAGGAAATTGACCCCCATTGCAGTCCAAGTTGCAATGGACTGCATGGGGATGCCTAGGCTAAGAGAAAATGAGCCACGATAAGCCCGGAAGGCTAGAAAGGAGCGATTTCGGCATGGGGCAAGTAAAAACAGTAAACGGCAACCGTGAGATGAGATCTCACGGCCTAGAAAAATCGGCACACATGAAGAAAATGATGGGACCACCAAGGGCAAGGGGGTCCAAAAATAAAAATGGGACACCATTCAGAATGTTGCCAGGGACCAAGTGGGTTCAAATAATAAAATCGAAAAACAGGATATGCGCGGCGGGACCGCCGGCGGGACAAGAAAATGGAACTAGTATGGAGGAGAGTGGCGGGGACTTGGGGATGTCCCAAGGGGACCATGAGCAAGCACAAGGAATATTTGTGCTAACAAACGGCACCGTCGAGATCAAGGATCGAGATGGTGGAAAATATTAGCACCACTAGTGGAAGCACTAGTGGGGGCCAGTGGGAGAGCCATGGGGAGAAAAGAAAGCAAAATAATAATGTTAGGAGGGCTTCCCAGCAGTCCGAGATATCTCGGACTAGCTAGGCATGAGAAAATAAAGCCTCAAGAGGCTCAACCTGAGAAAAAGGTTGTCCTTAGAAAATCGGAGCAAAAGGGGTTCAAAATTGGACAAACGGGAGCAAAGTGGAGCCCTCTAAGCATGGGGGTGCCATTGTTGGAATCTGAGATGTAACGGCCAAGTAACAGCCATGAACCTGGCCTTGAAATAGGCTTTAGAGCCTAGAAAGAGGGTGCACAACAGTTTGACGCTTGTCACAACTGAAATAAAAGAAAAAGAAAGAAAAATGGGAGAGAAAGGAGGGAGAATGAGACAAAAAAGGGAGAAAAGAGTGAAGGAGAGTGTACCGGCCTATTGGGACCTGCACAGTAGGGACTGGCAGGTCCCAACTGTGACCTCATCCCTCCTAGAATGAGGGAGGGCAATCCGGATTGTAGAGATATGGCCCTAATAAAATCTGAATTAAAAAGTAGAAAATGAGAGAAAATGCAAAAAGGAAGTGACCGGTTTTCTTTTGGACCATGGAACTGAGATCAGATCTCATGGTAGAGAGGAACTAGCCATTTTTTGTGGGCCAGCTCAAAACGGCTAGCTCCGGAATGAGGTGGCAACCCAAAATGGAAAGAAACAAAAGAGGGAAAGAGACAAAACTGTGCACTTGGCCCAAAAAGAGAGCCAGATGCACCAAAAATTGAAAAGTGGACTTAGGGGCTCAAAATTGAAGCAAGGACAACTAGGGTGTAGCACGGATTATTGCTGGCTTTGGATCTCAGCCAGATCCAAGGCTGAAAATATGCCACCACATGGAAAAATGCTCCGGCCTACCCAAAGGAGACCGAGACTTGAAAAAATCGAGAAAAAGGCCCACAAGGTCTTTTTCTTTCAAGTAAAATTGCCCCTTGGCATTAGGACCCAAGGGGGCAGCATTTGTGAGGTAGAAAGGAGGCTGGAGTAGGCCAAGAGGCAATCTGAGTTGGTACCAACCACTCGGACTGCATGTACTTGGCCAAAAAGAGGCCCGGGTACCTCCAGAAAGGTCTAGTAGTGGAATTTTGCCTTGGGGGTACCTCGGTTTACCTCAAGGCTCATGGGGAGGCTCATGGGCTGGCCGGACTGCTGGTTTCAACCTACATAAGCTGGGAATTCAGTCCGCCACTTTCACATTTGCATGAGAAGTGCCCATGCTGCCCAAGTGAGCCCATGAAAGCACTCTTTCACTTGGAAAGAGGAGAGGAGAGCCCATGCTAGTTTGAGAGCTTGGTGGAGGCCATGAGCTAGGGAGAGGAGCTCTAGGGACTAGAGGTAGTGAGGCTGGCACTAGGGGAGGTGATCCGCCATAGCCCCCTGGGGGTGATGGAGAGAGAGAGGTCAGAGGGAGCCCCATTAGACCTCCTAGAGGGAAGGACTCCATAGCCATGGCGATGGGAGCTTGAGGCAACTTGGGAGGAGGTGAGAAAGGAAGAAGAGAGGCTTGAAGAAGGAGGGAGCCATAGCCAAGGAGTTGTGCAAGGAGGAAGAGAGCCTCATCAAGATTGAGAATTCATCTCTAACATATTGACAAGGTGTGTGGAAGGAAGAAGATGCATCTTCTTCTTCGTCTTCTTCTTCTTCTTCTTCTTCTTCTTCTTCTTCTTCTTCTTCTTCATCTTCTTCTTCATCATCTTCTTCTCATTCTTCTTCTTCTTCTTCTTCTTCTTCTTCTTCTTCTTCTTCTCCTTCTTCTTCTTCCTCCTCTTCTTCTCCTCATCCTTCTTCTTCTTCTTTTTCTTCTTCTTCATCTTCTTCTTCTTATGGGGGTAGTCAAACTCTTGTTTTTCAATCACATACTAGTAGGTAGTGCTCCGATTCTTCTATGGATGATGTCATGTTGGTTACTTGTGATTTGGGCTAATCAAACTCTTGTTCTTCACTCACATGAGAGTAGGAGATCTTCCGATTCTTCCATGGATGATCTCTTGCTCAAATCTAGTGAGATAGCCTAGTGCAACTCTTGTTTTTCAATCACACACTAGTAGGTAGTGCACCGCTACTTTCACGGATGATTTTTGGTTCAATCTTGGTGATTTGGGTTACTCACACTCTTGCTTTTCACTCATACACTGGTAGGTAGTGCACCGCTACTTTCATGAGTGATCTTTGATTCAATCTTGGTGATTTGGGTACTCACAATCTTGCTTTTCACTCATACACTAGTAGGTAGTGCACCGCAACTCTCATGGATGATGCAATCTTGGTGATTTGGGCTACTCACACTCTTGCTTTTCACTGATACACTAGTAGGTAGTGCACCGCTACTTTCATGGATGATCTTTAATGCATTCTTGGTGATTTGGGCTACTCACACTCTTGCTTTTCACTCATACACTAGTAGATAGTGCACCACTACTTTCATGAATGATCTTTGATGCATTCTTGGTGATTTGGGCTACTCACACTCTTGCTTTTCACTCATACACTAGTAGGTAGTGCACCGCTACTTTCATGAATGATCTGTGGTGCATTCTTGGTGATTTGGGCTACTCACACTCTTGCTTTTCACTCATACACTAGTAGGTAGTGCACCGCTACTTTCATGAATGATCTTTGCTTCAATCTTGGTGATTTGGGCTACTCACACTCTTGCTTTTCACTCATACACTAGTAGGTAGTGCACAGCTACTTTCATGAATGATCTTTGGTTCA
>BFEA01000597.1:633609-677439 GCA_003427395.1 Chara braunii | reverse complement strand
TATGTGCATGTGCTTTCCATTTCTTCTAGTCTCTCATTGTCTTGTCCATATGTGTTGTGATGATCCGGATCTTACTTCGATGATCTCTTCTCTATGTGCATGTGCTTTCCATTAGTTCTAGCCTCTCATTGTCATGCTCATGCTTCATGTGATGTTCCAGTTGATCTCTTCTCTATGTGCATGTGCTTTCCATTAGTTCTAGCCTCTCATTGTCATGTTCATGCTTCATGTGATGTTCCGGATCTTACTTAGTTGATCTCTTCTCTATATGCATGTGCTTTCCATTGGTTCTGGCTTCTAATTGTCATGTCCATGCTTGGTGTGATGTTCCGGTTGATCTCTTCCCTATGTGCATGTGCTTTCCGTCGGTTCTAACTTCTCATTGTCATGTTCATGCTTGATGTGATGTTCCGGATCTTACTTAGTTGATCTTTCCTCCATGTGCATCTGTTTTTCACTAGTTTAAGCTTCTCAATTGGCAAGTTCATGTGTGTTATAGTATCCGGTTCATAATTAGTTGATCTTTTACTTTGGGATGGGTGACCGGCATTTGGCTGCTACTACGGGTGATGACTTGATTAGGATTAAAAATCTCTTCTCTCTCTCCTTCCCCCTCCCTCTTTTTCTCTTTCTCCCTCTCTCTCTTCTCTTCTCTCTCTCTGCCTCTCTCTCTCTCTCTTTCTCTTTCTCTCTCTCTCTCTCTCTCATTTTTTTTTTTCTCTCTCTCACTCTTTCTCTCCTCCCTCTCTACCACTCTTTCTCTCCTCGTTCACTTTGCTTCCCTCTCTCTCTTCCCCTTACCTGGCATATGACTAACCCTTCACCCCTCACTTGGTACATTGTCAGGGTGCGAACGGTAAGAAGAGATCAGACCTCACTTGGTGGAGAAAGAGGGCTAGGGGAGGATAGTCGGTCCCTTGTGCCACCAAGAAGGCAAAGGAAAGGACGGTTGAGAAAGTGGGAAAAAGAGGCGGAACCCGAGAGAGAGTATAAGTAGGAAGGGCTATATGACTTGTGCCACCAAGAAGGCAAAGCAAGGTCAGTTTGACTCAACCATTTCCCCGACTGTATGACTATGAGAAGTGAATGGGCTGATTGAGCAACGAAAGAGAACAAAGAGCGGCCAAAGAGCTTGAAAAGATAGGCATGTGGGAAGGGCTATATGTTGACCCCCAACGGGGGATTGTATGGATCTTTGCCTTGTGTGGGACTGTGCAGGTGAGTGATGGCAAAGGATACCTTGAGCGGGATAGGGCTGGGAGGAACCGGGCACCAAGAGGGAAAGGGAAGAAGGACAAACGGGCTATGGGACCCTTAGCGTAAAGCCACCCCATGGAGATGACCTTTGTGTTTGAAATTTGGTGTGTGAATAAAGTACAATCTTGCTAAGGGAAATGTGGTGTTGTGTGTGCATGCATATAAAGGCCCCGAAAAGACTAAGGGAACTGCCTCAACGGAGTTAAAAGAGATGTATAAGGCCCAATCGGTGCGTAGAAGCGAGGGGGAGGACGGCTCCGCCGCACCCCGATGACACCATATGTACACAAGGTTTAGGGAAATGGTGCGTGGCCTAAGGATGACGCTTAGCCTGCTCACAAAAGGAAGAAAACTCTCAAAGAACCCCTGGACTGCCTGTGTATTGGAAGGAGCAATTGCTTGAGAACACAACAAAGAATATAAAAAAATCAGCGCTACGGAATGACCAGCGAGACTACCACCCGACGTGAGGGCTGAGCTAGATCCCCAATGTCAAAGCTCTGGGACTCGCAGTGGGGTCGACTAAGGCTCGAAAGTCTACCGGGGTTTGGCCCTACAACGGTTTTCACCTTTGCAAAGGCAGACGCAGATTCCAGGGTTCGATCCCCAGACCTTACCTTACCCATGTAAAGTATCGAGTTGACCCGCGAGTGTTTGAACCCGTGACCTGTGTTTCGTTAGTTGTTGTTTGTCTGTCGCAGGACTGTGTAGATGTAGGGATTCGATCTGCAGGTCTGTCGAGTAGGGGTCACAACTTTGTAGAGGTTGTAGCTATAGGCATTCTGAAAGGTCAAGGTCGTTGCTGCTACAGTCCTGAAAGGTCAAGGTCGTAGCTGCTAAAGTACCTGAAAGGCCAAGCCCACAGACTTCCGGAAGCTCCGGAAGCAGCCTTTCGAAGTTTGTCTCACGTTTAGACACAGGCAAGTGGGCAAGTGGTGAGCCCAACTGCGTTACGTCGGCACTGCGACTGCATCGAGTTGGCAGTGCAAACCCATGCAGTCAGCGGTACCGGTCCAGTCAGTCCCAATCCAGTCCAGCAAGTACCAAGAGGGACTGTGTGCACCATGGGCTGATGGAAAGGGGCAGACCAACGAGTTACAGAAGTATAAATCAAGAGGCAGCACTCAACTATACATTCATTTGCTGTGTAAGCCATACGGAAGCGCTACTACAGCGTCTTGTGCGAAGGTGGTCTGCAGGTTGCCCGAAGACGAAGTGGGCTGAAGGGAGATCGTAGCCATAATTAGTAGTGGTAGTGAGGCCATAGTCGCTGTAGGAGGAAGTAGACATAGCGTATGTGTGTGGTGGTATTCAGGGTGATACAGAGCGTGTGTGGAAAGTGGGGTTGGACACAGGGACGAAGGTTGGGATGTTCAGGCGCTGATGCGCCATAACCTGTTGGAGAGAACTTGCATCTCAACTGTGTTTTTGATTTCCATATCTCTAAGCTTGGGCGCCCTGCGCCAGTGTGAGTCTCGATCTGTTTGCATGTGTGCGAAGTGGAAAGAAAGCGAGTCTGATTGCATTGGTATCGGAGCTGGTTCCCGTTACCCCACGCGCCATCGTCGTTGCCAACGGGAAGGAGATGAGCGCGCCAGTTAGGCGCCATAGCCAAGTTGCACCATCGAAGAAGATCAGCCATAGTTGCGCTGCGGAGTGAGGTGCTGAGTACCTGCACAGAAGACAACGACGGAGAGAGAGAGAGAGAGAGAGAGAGAGAGAGAGAGAGAGAGAGAGAGAGAGAGAGAGAGAGAGAGGAGCGATACAAGATTGTTGTGCGGTCCGAAGAAGAAAGCGCCCATAGCCGCGGAACTCGGACACAGGGTATCACGAAGGAGAGAGATAGGTGAGGTGAAAGGAGAAGGAAGTAGGGACGAAGGAGAGAGAAACCATAGCCGAGGAAGAAGAAAGGACGGACAACGAAAGTGAAGGAAGCCATAGCCGGGGTGAAGCGAGGAAGAAAGAGAAAAAAGGAAGGAGGGAGGAGGAGGATAAGGAAGGTTGGTGAGGAAGAAAGGTGCCAGCAGCCATAGCCGAATCAAGGGTTGAATAAGGCGTTGGCTGAAGAGTTGACCAGCGTTGACCAAGACTTTGACCGAAGAGTTGACCGACGAGTTGACCAAGCGTTGACCAGCATTGACCGGGGCTGTTGACCACGAAATTGACCAAGCTGGAGTTGGTATATTCTTGTCAAGCCTTCAGCCTATCCCCTCGCCCTATGGATGTGCACTCACCCCATAGTACTTGATGAGTCTGTCTGTCTCTTCTTTCTGCATCGAGTCTCTTTCGTCCAGGTGATAGGAACTCTGTGTATGAAGGATAGAGCCTTCTTGACCAAACCCACACGGGCTGAGTAGGGCTAAAGGCTGTGTTTGACGACTCGACTGTCCCGGAGGACATGAACCCTCCCAAGGACCGGTATTGACCGACGGGCTGCTCGGTGTGGCACGGTAGGCCCAAAATCCGAGCTGTGGGCTGCACAACAGGCTGATCTTGAGAGGACTTGCTGATCGCGTCGTCCTGTCTCCGGCGTTAAATAATTCCTGAGGAGTTACGGGTCCTTAAATGCCTCCTGATCAGCAGTAAGTCCTGTAGTGACAGCCTTAGTTTAGGTCCAGGCTAGAGACCATAGCTGACAGGATCTTGTTAAGATTTTGTGGTCCTTAGATTGAGTCAGTCCTAGGTTGAGTCAGGCAGGGGTGTGAGCTTAAGTGGTGAGGAGCGGAACTATCATCCGGTTGTGCACCTGTCACCATGGTTGAGACACGTACTGGCAAGACTACCACCCCTTATACGAAAGCTCAGGAAGAGCAAACCGTCGCAGTACTTAAAGAGAGGAAAGAGAAGGAGGCCAAGAAGGAGTTGATTAGGCAGGCCAAAAAGCTGACCTTACAGCAGGAGCAGGCGGCGAAGATGAAGAAGTTGGAGGAAGAGATGGAGAGACTGAGAAAGGAGGAGGAAGAGAAGATGAAGGAAGTAGAAGAAGAAGAGGTAGAAGAAGAAGAGGTAGAAGAAGAGGAGGAAAAGGAGGAGCCCTTGGAGAGAAGACGCACGGAGGAGAGAGGTGAGTCCAGTGGCACGAAGAAGGAGGAATCGAGGCTGGAAGAAGATCTCTGAGTGGGTAGCTAACTTATCTCTGGGAGAGGAGGAAGAGGCCATGTTGTATGTTTCCCCAGAGGAGAAGGAAGCCATAATTAAGGAGTGGGAAGCGGAACAAGATCCCTTAAGATGCCAGACAATCGAGGACGAGAAGAAGTTAAAATGGAAACTGCGTCTGATGAGGGAGTGAAAAAGAAGGATGGATGAGGGCGAGTCAAATAGCGAGGGAGTTGGAGGTGATCAAGGAGCAACGAGCGCAGATCCAGGCACAAGCTGGTTCCCCGCCAAATCGCTCACGATCTTACCGGTCACCTCCAAGGAGAGGTGGATGGCACCCTGGCTTGCCACAGGGCAGGCCATGGGAAGACCTGGGCTTGGACCAGACTGTGTGCCAGCGTCGTGTGGACCAGAATCAGTGCATTTACTGCGGTGATCCTGGCCACATAATTAAATATTGTCCAAAGTACAGAGAAGGCAGCCACCGGTAGGGGTGGCAACTACCCTTACCCCTAGGCCACGTGGAGAAGAGTGCGTGCACCATAGAGGAACTCCCAAACCACATGAGCCTACGACAGAGGTTGCTGGCCAGTACCTAGACAGTTGTCCAGAGATTGCTTGTGTAAGTGTCTCCCTAGGTACTTCCCTCACAGGCGTGGCTGAAGAGTTGAAGGAGAGAATGCCTGCCCTAGCCAAGATGAAAAAGGATGCCAAAGGACAACTAGTTTTAGTAGACGTAGAGATTTTTAGAGGTAGAGTAGGGGCCCTTATAGACAGTGGGGCCACCCGCAGCTACATCAGTAGGAAAGCGCTGTAGAAGTTAAAGCTAAACTTGAAAGTCCAAAAGTAAGCAGACCCTATAGTTAGTATCCTCGCAGACAATCGGCGAGTTGAGGATTACGTCGAGGGAGTCCGGGCATACTTTCACCTAGAGAAAGATGGGAAGGTGGAGAAAGTTCTCCATTCCCCGACTCTCCTCGTAGAAGACAGTCTTCCTTTTGATATAGTCATAGGAATGGACTGGGGAGAGGCAGCAGGGGCCACACTCCATTTGAGAAAACACGAGTGTAGGCTCCCTAGTCCCACAGGTGAAGTTAAGACTGCACGCCTGTTTCATGTGTCAGGGGTAGACAACACTCTGGCACATTGCTGCCTCAGCGCTCCCGCGTTCGCGCGATTAGTAAAGGAGCAGTTAGAAGAGCAGGTTGTTGTAGCCTACGTGAGGCCAGTCACTGAGCCTAAGGAGGAGACACCCATAGACCCCGCTATTGCCAAGCTGCTGGAAGAATATACAGACCTAGCTAAGCCGCCTACAGGAGTAGTGTCGCGGTCGATCCAACATCGCATAGAGATAGAGTCTGGCAGTAGGACTCCTAAGGGAGCGATTTAGAGGAGCTACATAAGCAGTTAGACGAGCTCTTTGAGAAGGGTTGGATTAGGCCTAGTTCGTCCCCATTTGGAGCACCTGTTCTCTTTGTCCCCAAGAAAGAGGGAGAGCTTAGAATGTGTATAGACTGTAGGGGTCTTAATGCTATCACAGTGAAGAATGTAGAACCACTGCCCCGTATAGACGATTTGTTAGACCGGGTGCGGGGCTGCAAGTATTTTTCGAAGATAGATTTAAAGTCCAGCTATCATCAGATAGAGGTTCATCCTGATGATCAATGCAAGACAGCATTCCGGACTAGATATGGGCACTATGAGTTTATAGTTATGCCCTTTGGACTAACCAATGCGCCAACGACTTTCCAGTGCTGCATGAACGATTTGTTTAGGCCATGGTTAGATAGATTTGTTGTAGTATATCTTAATGGTATTCTAGTGTTCAATAAAACCCTCCAGGAGCCTGAGGGTCATCTGAGGCAGGTCTTGGAGAAGCTTAGAGAGGCTAACTTCAAGATCAATGCAAAGAAGTGCGAGTGGGCCAAGACACAGGTTTTGTACCTGGGCCACGTCGTAGACAGAGACGACATTAGACCCGAAGACAACAAAATCGCAGCGATTAGAGATTGGCCAGCGCCCCGCACACTGACAGAGTTGCGATCGTTCTTAGGCCTAGCTAATTACTATAGGAAGTTCGTAAGGAACTTCTCCACCATCGCTGCACCCCTTCGCAGGTTGCTAAAGAAAGAGGCAATTTGGAAGTGGGACAAGGACTGCACAGCTGCCCTGAAGAGATTGAAGCCGGCCCTGATAGAATATCCAGTCCTTAAGGTAGTCGATCCGTCCCGGCCATTTGTTGTTACCACCAACGCCAGTCAGTATGGCATAGGCGCTGTTTTACAGCAAGATGATGGCAATGGATATAGGCCTATAGAGTTCATGTTCGCCAGAATGCCTTCAAAGAAGATGGCGACATCCAGTTATGAAAGGGAACTCTACGCTCTCAGGCAAGCATTAGATCACTGGAAGCATTACTTGCTTGGGAGGCACTTCAAAGTCTATTCAGACCACGAGACTCTAAGGTGGCTGAAGACTCAGGCCAAGATGACACCTAAGCTTACTCGGTGGGCCGCAGAGTTAGACCAGTATAACTTTGAACTGAAGCCAGTTAAAGGGAAGTACAATGTAGTAGCGGACGCTCTGAGTAGAAGAGCTGATTACTTTGGGCCAATAGTTCACTATCTAGATATAGGGAGAGACCTGCAGCAGAAAGTTAGAGAGGCATATGCACATGACCCTCTATGGTGATCTCCTCAAGAGAGTTAGGGAGGCCTCAGAGTCTGAGCCAGACTACCGCACTACTGATGGCTTATTATTCGAGAAGACGAATGTAATTGACCGCCTGTGCGTTCCCAACAGTGAAGAGATCCGGAATTTGATCTTAGGGGAATGCCATGATACTGAGGGACACTTTGGTTGGCAAAAGACACTAGCCAACCTCATGTGCGCGTACATCTGGCCTGGTATGAAGGCCGACTGCATAGAGTATGTCCGCAGTTGCAAAGTCTGTCAGCAAACAAGACTACTACGTGCGCCCCTCTCGGTCTTCTCAAACCCTTGCCTATTCCTGACAGACCCAGAGTTTCTGTGTCCATCGACTTTATGGATACTCAGATCAAGATTAGGCATGGCAAAAGTCAAGTCATGGTCATAGTAGATAGATTTAGCAAGTATGCAGTTTTTGTTCCTTTGCCTGCAGAGGCACGCACTGACTTAGTAGTTCAAAAGTTTTTTGACCATTGGGTCAATGAGCATGGCATACCGCTGTCGATAGTTAGTGACACAGATACCAGGTTCACCAGTCAGAACTAGCAGGAATTGATGAAAGTCTATGGTTCCAAGCTGTTGATGTCATCTGGCCAACATCCTGAGACTAACGATCAGACTGAACAGATGAACAAGCTCCTACAGCAAGTTCTGAGAATGTATATTAAACCTGATCAGATCAACTGGATGAGATGCTCCCTAAGGTAGCCAGTGCCTACAATAATAGTGTGCACTTGTCTACGTGTCACACTCCCAACGAACTGCACAAGTCCTTAATACCGCGCAGACCATTTGAAGGACTTAACCGGGATCAGATTCAGAGGCTACCACCCGGTACACGAGAATTTGCGATACAGCATGAGAAAGAGATAGCTATTGTTGTAGACAACCTCAGGAAAGCCCATCACAGAATGATAGAGCAAGCTACCAAGCACCGTCACCCCTCACAGTTCCAAGTAGGCGACTTAGTCCGGGTTAAGTCCAAAGAGTTCGCTCCTGAGGAGAACATCTCACAGAAGTTACTGCCTGCGTATAAAGGACCATGGCCAGTCTTAGAAGTCAAGGGCGGCGAGGATGGACCGTCCTACACTATTGAGATTCCAACACACCTCCACACCTACCCAGTGTTCCATGCGTCAAAATTGTTGCCTTGTGTCACAAGCCAACAGTTCCCGTCACGCAGATCTATGATTCCTCCGGATATGGATGCAAGATATGACATTGAAGGGATAGTAGGTGAGGATGTCTTCAGGACAGGAGGTAGAGGTCGTCCACAGAAACAGTACAAAGTCCGATTTGCCTATCAAGAGCCAAATACGACCGCTGGTTCACCCGAACAGAACTTCTAGAGACAGCTCCCGACATTGTTCGAGCCTATGAAAGAGACAGGAAAGGAAAAGGCCCGCCTTAGACTGAAGTATTCTCCGAGGACCTCGAATTTAGGCCGGCGGGAGTGAAACGGTTTCCACCTTTGCAGAGGCAGGCGCAGATTCCAGGGTTCGATCCCCAGACCTTACCTTACCCATGTACAATATCGAGTTGACCCCCGAGTGTTTGAACCCATGACCTGTGTTCTGTCAGTTGTTGTTTGTCAGTCGCAGGACTGTGTAGATGTAGGGATTCGATCTGTAGGTCTGTCGAGTAGGGGTCACAGCTTTGTAGAGGTCTTAGCTCTAGGCATTCTGAAAGGTCA
Organism: Chara braunii; assembly: GCA_003427395.1. Classification (NCBI taxonomy): domain Eukaryota; kingdom Viridiplantae; phylum Streptophyta; class Charophyceae; order Charales; family Characeae; genus Chara; species Chara braunii. The sequence goes on along the minus strand of BFEA01000597.1, from coordinate 668,684 downwards.
AGGTCGTAGCTGCTACAGTACCCGAAAGGCCAAGCCCACAGACTTCCGGAAGCTCCGGAAGCAGCCTTTCGAAGTTTGTCTCACGTTTAGACACAGGCAAGTGGGCAAGTGGTGAGCCNGAAAGGCCAAGCCCACAGACTTCCGGAAGCTCCGGAAGCAGCCTTTCGAAGTTTGTCTCACGTTTAGACACAGGCAAGTGGGCAAGTGGTGAGCCCAACTGCGTTACGTCGGCAGTGTGACTGCATCGAGTTGGCATTGCAAACCCATGCAGTCAGCCGTACCGGTCAAGTCAGTCCCAGTCCAGTCCAGCAAGTACCAAGAGGGACTGTGTGCACCATGGGCTGATGGAAAGGGGCAGACCAACGAGTTACAGAAGTATAAACCAGAAGCCAGCGCTCAGCTATACATTCATTCGTTGTGTAAGCCATGCAGAAGCGCTACTACAGCGTCTTGTGCGAAGGTGGTCTGCAGGTTGCCCGAAGACGAAGTGGGCTGAAGGGAGATCGTAGCCATAATCAGTAGTGGTAGTGAGGCCATAGTCGCTGTAGGAGGAAGTAGACATGGCGTATGTGTGTGGTGGTACTCAGGGTGATCCAGAGTGAGCGTGTGTGAACAGTGGGGGTGGACACAGGGACGAAGGTTGGGATGTTCAGGCACTGATGCGCCATAGCCTGTTGGAGAGAACTTGAATCTCAACTGTGTTCTTGATTTCCATATCTCTAAACTTTGAGTGGGCGCCCTGCGCCAGTGTGAGTCTCCATCTGTTTGCATGTGTGCGAAGTGGAAAGAAAGCGAGTCTGATTGCATGTTCATTTTCCTTGCAATTTGGTATCGAAGCTGGTTCGAACTGTGCTCATTGGTTCTTCGCATTAGCTGTTCGGTGCTTCGCATGAGCTGTGGGGCAGTGATAAGGCTCTGGCGATTGGACGTAAGGCGGCCCAAGGTCGTGTGGGCGCACCAGGAAGCTATGTGGTGACATTAGGGGTGTACGCTGGATGATGAGAGCTCGCTGATGTGGCATTTAAGCCGAAGTGGAACTGCATTCTGCTGTTGGTTGTGTCGAGGCAAAGACCGGTCATCATAAATGCACATCAAGTTGCCGGTGAGAAATCGGTGGTTGGCGGCAACATTATGAGGTACGTTGCTTCCTTCCTTATCTACCCTCTTAATTGCTTCTTACCGTGAGGAAGCGAGTTCTGTCTTGAGAGTCCTCTCAATGTGAGGTGTCGTGAGAGCTCAACCTTGATAGTCGACATTCTTCCTGGGCAGCAAGCTGGTGGGAGACGGCGATGCCTCTGAAGGGCCCTGGACGAAGCACTCGGGTCACGGTCACCATGCCAACCCGTTGGGACTAGTACACGCATGCTTTGCCGCAAGTCCTTGGTTCTGCTGCTGCGCAATAGAGGTCATGCAGGGCATGCCAGCCCTTTGAACAGACGCTTACCAGACCGTCTTTAAATATTTATGGCGGGGACTCGGTGTTGATTATGGTTGTGATCGTCGTCCTGTCTACGACGTTAAATAATTCCTAAGGAGTTACGGGGGATCTCCTTAAATGCCTCCCGATCAGCCAGATCAAACAGGGTGTAAGGCTCGTTGCATGCGAGGATAAATAATGTGCAGGGGCTGGCAGGTTCGACGTTGACTTAGGGCGCACGGGTGGGCCGGATTGCACACCTTTAGACACGCTGATCAACCAGATGCTCAGGGTGTTGACACAAAGTGACAACTCAAGAAGGATACAGGGAGAGGGGGGATTCCAGTAACTGTTCGTGGTGGCAATAATTTGATAAACTGTCATTCAGCATACATCTCTGCAGGGAACATTATTTTTATTTTTGATTATTTAGTTGTTACGGACTTGACTAACAACTGGCAGACCGCTGCAAATAGAGTAGAATATTTTTTGCTGCATCGCAATCTGTATTAGAGTAATCTAAAAAATTGATTTAATATTCCCTGTAGGATCTAACATTGGTTGACACCTAACCACCTAACTGTTTCTGTCCAGGCCGACCGAAGTTAGTTGTGTATCATTATCGGTTGTGTGTCATGCTGAGGTAGGATTCAGTGTGGATTCTAGTTTAGATCACACACAATGTAGCTCATGAGTGATGCAAGCAGTAGTGAGGAGGAGTTGTTAGTGGATGACCTTAGGGTCACTCGAAGAACTGCTCTCAGTCGACCCTTGACTTTCCTAGAGTTAGGTCCAGGAGACGAGAGAAGACTACAGAGAGAGGCTAGGGAGAGGGCAGCAGCGAGGAGAGCGAGGGACGCCATGGCCAGCGCCAGATCTAGAACTATAGCTAGTGTAGGTGCAACCATGGCCACCTCCATGTCGCAGGCCTCTTCACAGGCCACTTCGTCAGGAGTCAGTCAGAGTGGTACTCAGGCTTCTGTTAGCTAGAGTGCTGGCTTGCAAGTCAGCCAGCAGGCTCAACTCACGCCGAGGGATTATGAAATCCTCCAAGCAGAAGAACTTCAGGATGAGCTACATCGGCAATTGGATGAGGCAACAGAGAGAAGAAGAAGAAGAGCAATAATGAGAAAAGCTAGACTAGGTAGTAGATTGCAGGAACTAGGCAAGCTAGAGGCACTAGATGAGTCCGCACTTTATCCCGCTATGCGAACACTGTGAAATTTGTCCTGTGTGTGGCGGAGACGCAGGTAGTTCAACAGGAGGTGTTGGCTGAACTAGTGGTAGGCCAGAAACGAATTATGGTTGCACTACAGGCTCCTCGTCCAGTGATGAGGCAGCCTCAGTTTGCTGTAGCTCCCCCATCGGGTGCAGGTCCATCGATGACGCCGTTGCCGGTTGGACCCTCATTCTCACCTATGTTTGGCATAACCCCTTCAGGTGGTTATGCGGCAACTAGTGGTCCAGTCCTTAGAGTCTCAGCCGTACCATCAACGACAGTGGTTACTACAGTTCCATTGTCAAGCCAGGCCCAGGTTAGTGCGCAGCAACCTGTTTCGATGGCTATGCAGCCACTGCGACAATCTCCTGGTCCAATGCAGCCTATGCAGTGGATGCCCAAAATACCCTTGCTGAGTCCTAAGCCCTTCTCTGGCGACAGGACGAAGGATGAGGACTTGGATACCCGGGTGAGGATGGTGCCCTCCTATGTGACGCACAAGGGGTCAGTAGCTCGCTGGCTGAATGGCCTAGTGCAGCAACAACGCTATGGTCAGAACTTCGATGCCTGGGCCCAGGTGCAGACACTGGAAGAGTTCGTAGGGGCTCAAAAGGCCACAAACGCAATCAACAGTCTTTGTGCCCCGAAGGTACAAGAATGTTCGAGAGCTCACGGATACCGTAGAACGTCTGCTCGTGGTACCTGGTGTGCGCTATGACCAGCAGGTTCTCCTCACGGATTAGAGGTGCTTAAACCACCACCACCCCCGCCGTCATAAATTAGGGGAAACTGGTAGCACAGGTCCATGAGGGCTACCGGTAGCACAGTGGCGGGAACTGGCGGAGTGGCAAAATTCAAAAACGCGTCGAATTACCCCCGCAATTTATTTCGCGGTTCAAATTATTATTATTATTATTATTTTAAATATTTTTCCTGTAAAGATCACGACCAAATCTACGGACCCATGGATTTCAGAGTTGTTGGGTCATCTGCAAGGAAAATGAACAAAAGCGAGATGACAATATTCAGATTATACAATCACATTGAAAGCCAGTTCGTATCACAGTGTTCAAAAAGCAGGATTGCACCAATATGACATCAATGGAGAATCGTACCACTGAAAACCAATGTCAATGAGAGATTGTTCTCGCCACCACCAACATATGTATCCCAATCCCTATCTCCCTACTTGGCGCTCGGCGCCCAGCCTACTCCTTACACAGCTACTACTAGCCTACTAATTGACAATGCAACCGTTGATGTCAGCAACCTCCGAAGTACTCGAAGATGTCGCCCATGCAGACCATCGCCAATACCAGGTATGTGCCCACACATCATCATCATCATCATCCTTCTCTCTCTCTCCCTCATCATCCCACGTCTTCCCGTTGTACACCCGAAGACCACCCCTGCGCCTCACTGTATATCCAAGCCCGCCAGCTATGGAGGCTGGGCTATGGCGCTGCCCTCAGCAGCGCCCTGCTCCCTGCACGACCGCACGTGCTAGCACCTCGCCTCTCAGCGCTAGCAGCAGCTCACGAGCTTCAGCTCCAGCAGCACTGCCGCCAGCATGCAAGTGCCCGAATGCCTGGCCAGGCAGCGAGCTCTTTCCTATATGGAAAGAGCTGGCCTGCCTTCGCAGCCTGGCTGGCCTGGGCCTGGGCCCAAAAGCTTCCAATAGGCCCCAGGATGCTGCGCCTCTGGTGCAGCCGCTGGGCCTCATTCGGTTGGGCCTCCCAACTGTCTGTGTATGAGGCTGTGAATCTTGTCCAGGGCCTGTGCTTTCGGCCGTGGAATTTCCTTGCTTCTCGGCCTGTGTTTTCCTCAACCAACTGGCGCGACGAAACTGCCTGGACCCCAAATGCGAATTTGACAGCTTAAGGCCTCGCGGGATTTGTTAGGCCCGCCTTCACTTAGGGCGGGCACATTTGCAGCAGGGGCCCCTTAGGCCTGCCGAGGACCCAAATCCTCGCATTCCCTCCTCCTTTTCTTCGATAGTCCTCTGAGAAGTCCTTATGTAACAGGATGCTTCCCTTTCAGCTTTCTCTCATAACTTCATAATTTGGGGAGCAGTCTTCATTAATTCCTCTCTTGTGAACCACCGATCTTCTTGAGGATCAATGTGATGTCTGAACCGCACTCGGTATTGCATCTGTGGCTTTGGCGGTCGTCCCCTTCCTGGAGGTTTGGGCACAGGCATCAGCTTGTGTTCGATGATATCGTCAATGTCCACGTGTCCATCCATGGTTGGGGGCAGCATTGATCTTCTGGAGGGAAATTGATCAGTGGCAGCGAAAGGTGCCAACTTGGATGCATGAAAAATAGGGTAAGTACGCAAGTGTGCAGGAATGTGAATCACGTATGAAGGCCCATCCGGTTGATCCCCTACAATGTCTAAGATCTCCCAGGGCCCAAAGTATAGTGGCATCAGTTTACGTGAAATCCCAAACTCCTGACCTAGTTCAGATGATTTTACCCAGACTCTATCACCTACCTGAAAGTTAGAGGGCCGTCTATGTTTATTCTTAGATGCAATCATTCTAATATGTTCGACGGCCTGCTGCAGCATCTGTTCATAATTGACAGCAAACTCTATGCTGCCAGGTGCTGCAGTGGGTTGCCTTTCTGGTAGCAGAAAGTCAAGTGCAATTATGGGCTTCCAACCAAGGTGCAGCTGGTTGGGAGTCATACCAGTAGTACTGTGCACAACATTGTTGTACAGGCTGGCGACGTGAGGTAACTTCTCGTCCCAGTCATCCTGAGTTGGCTTAATATAATGTCGAAGCAGGTGCTGCACTACCCGGTTTATCTGTTCTGCCTGGCCATTTGACTCAGGGTGATTCCCTGATGTCATTTGTAGCTTGGTTCCCATTTGTTCAGCTGTCGTCTGCCACAGTTCGCTGGTAAACCTTACATCCCTATCACTTACGATTGATGTAGGTAGTCCAAAATCTCTAACGCAGTTATCCAGAAACAGTTTGATGACATAGTCAGTTTTAGCAGTTTCTGGCATAGCGATAAGTCTTGCATACTTTGAAAAGCGGTCCACTATCACGAAGATGTGCCTTTTTCCAGACCTGCTGGTCACAAAGGTATCCATGAAATCCATGGACACACTCTGACCAGGACCTTTAGGAATCGGCAAGGGCTTGATGAGCCCAAGCGGAGCTTGAGTCCTAGGTTTGTCTCTTTGGCAAACCTGGCAGGTTTCAACGTACTTTTTTGCATCTTGCATCATAGTGGGCCACCAAAATCTTTGCACTAAATTAGCTGAACCAAAATGTCCAGTTGCATCGTGACACTCACCTGGAAATAAACTACGCAAAGACTCACGACTGGGAACACACAGTCTTTTATTCCCTGCCTTTTCAAGAAACAACAAGCCATCTACCATCCTAAATTCGTCAGAAGTTACCTTATCCTTCTCTTTGAACTTACAGATGATCTCAGACATAACTGCATCTTGCTAGGCCTCCACCAAAGATCGAGGTAGATCATTAGATATGCCGAATTCAGTCACTAGCGCGCCCAGGTAATCTGCCCGACATGAAAGTGCATCAGCTACCTTGTTGTACTCTCCCTTGATTGGATCAAGTTGATAGTCATACATGTCTATCACTTGAATCCATCGCTTAATTGTGTCAGAGAGTTCCAGTTGTGTTTTGATCCAGCGCAGGGTCTCATGGGAAGATCTCACATAGAAAAATCTGCCAAGGAGATAGTGTCTCCAGTGGACCAGCGCTCGGTAAAGGGCGTAGAGCTCACGCTCGTAGGTAGACCTGGCTGGCTTTTGAGAGGGCATCTTTTTGCTCATGTACTCGATAGGTCTCAACTTGTGCCCCTCCTTTTGCGCAAGGACCGCGCCTATGCCATATTGGTTGGCGTCTGTGGTCACTACAAATGGCTTATCAGGATTCGAATGTGTTAGGGCATACTTGAGTTTCTCGAAGGCCGCCTCACACTTTTCAGTCCACTCCCGAGGGGTATCCAGTCGAGTTAGATCTGTTAATGGGGAAGCTATAGTACTATAGTTCTTTACAAACGGACGATGGTAGCCCGTCATCCCCCAAAACGATCTGACCTCAGTAACAGTCTGAGGTCTGGGCCAGTCATGTATGCTGGCCACCTTAGCATCATCCGGCCTCAATCCATCTGCTGAGATTTCATGACCCAAGTACAAGATCTTGGTGCGACCGAACTCGCATTTCTCCAAGTTACCCTTATACTGGTGCTGTCTTAGGAGACCTGGCACTATTTTCAAGTGCTCAGCGTGCTCCTCCACAACCCTACTAAAGATTTGAATATCGTCGAGGTACACGACGATAAACTTGTCTAATCAATCATGAAATATCCTGTTCATCGCGTGCTGGAATGTACCAGGGGCATTGCATAGGCTAAAGGGCATCACCACAAACTCGTACAGACCGTACCTAGTCTGAAATGCGGTTTTGTGCTGGTCCTCAGGTCTAATGGCAATTTGATGGTATCCGGACTTCAGATCTATCTTGGTGAAGTACCGGCATCCCTGCACTCTATCCAAAGGTCGTTGATGCGGGGTAGGGGCTCCACGTTCTTAACGGGGGGGCCCCTATAGTCAATGCACATCCTCGAGGTACCTCCCTTCTTTGGGACAAATAAGACTGGCGCACCGTAAGGGGAGGTAGTACCTCCCTTCTTTGGAACAAATAAGACTGGCGCACTGTAAGGGGAGGTACTAAGCCGAATCCATCCCTTTTCTGTGAGCTCCTTGAGTTGGCGGCGGAGCTCATCCAATTCCGCAAGAGAATCTTATAGATTCGTCCTCTAGGTACCTTACTACCTGGAACAACCTCTATTTCATGGACCACCTCCCTTTCTACCACTCCTGTGGGCTCCTAAAAAAGGTCGGAATATTGTGCGACGACTGATTCTATCTCTGGGGGTGTTTTAACGGCCTCCCCTTTCTCAGAGACGAAGACTAGATACATGCCCTCCTCGCGATTCTGCTTGTAGTAGTTATAGAAAGAGGAAGCACACATGCAGTCGTAGTTCTCCACTAGACTGCTAGCCTTATACTTTTGCAGTCTAACGGTCCTACCATTTGGCAACTTGTGTATCAACACCTTCCTATCCCAATCAAACTGAGGTTGCGCGACCTCGAGGTAGTACATGCCTAGTAGCATATCAAAAGGCAGTTCGTCGCTGACGAGGAATGAGATTTTAAGTCTCATTTCCCCTCCTCCATAAGAGAAGGAACAGACTACGTCCTTGACATAGTCTTTAACTACCATTTGGTGCTTGTTGGCCAGCGTAAAAGCTACAGTTCTGCTAAGCCGCCGCACTTGGTCCCCTAAGCGCAGTCTATCCACACAAGCACGACTGATGAAGTTTCGTGTAGAGCCTATGTCTGCGGAGGCGCCAACTTTACCACGAAATGTTCACCCTTTGGACCTCTACTGATCATCGCCCAAGAGTCTTTAGGGTCCTTCCCTGACTACTCAGTCTCTAACTCTTTTAGTGCCTCAGACACATCTCTCGAACAAAGCGTCGGTGGGTCTGAATGTGTCTGCGGGGCGATACGTGGGTCACTAGCCTTGGCCAACACCTGAAGTGGGGAAGGCAACGTTACCACTTCAGCGCGAGTAAGAGCGACCAAACTCCTACTGGCCCAAGGTGTTTCCCTGCGAAGTGCTCGCAGAACCACCGCCAGGGTTCGAAGATAGTCCCACCATTGTTGGAGAGTCTATCCTCGTTAGGACCTTCTTACCTCGGCACGTTCTAGATGTGTGGCCATAGTTGCCACACGTACCCCTAGCAACTCGGTCCCTCCACACCTATACTCTAAACCAAGTTTCACCCATGCGGGCGTCCCTGACCCGTAGACCGGCCTACCTTCTTCTTACCGGTCCCCCTAGCCTTTTCTTTGATGGGTGCCACAACTCCCCCATCCGAAGTCTCGCTGGCCCCATCGTGCTGTGTGTCCTCCCCAAGGTCTGGGAAGTCGTTAATTTATGTCGCCTGACCATCATGGGCGACGAACATTAATTGCGCTTTCTTCTTCCAGTCCTGGGGTACTCTCTTCTTCCTCCCATCTCCCTGACTTTGATGCGCAGATCCCAGTTTTGCCTCTATATCTAAGGCCTTCTTGCTGAAGGAGGCGAAGTTGTGTTGCTCGACATAGGCCTAGTCCACCAGCTTTGTCCTATCAGGCTTCTCTTTCCCTCAGTTCTAAATCCCTAAAGCTCATTCGCTGTTCTTAACCGAAGGCGTGGCGTTCTTTAGATTCTCAGTCTATTCTGCCCCTTCTTGAGCTACGACACTAGAATGTTCTGCTTTGCTCGCCAGAGTTTGACTTACTTGGCCCTGAGTGGCAAAAACCCTGGAAGTACCTGTTGCCTGAGACATTGCTCTTCACTGCTCACGGGCCTGTCTTCTCTGTCCTCTCTCTAAAACCGACAGTACATGGCCCCAGGCAACTCCGAAAACGAATGGCTCGCTTCTAAAATTTTGGAGGCCTGGGACTACCGGACCACAATGGCTGGGGTGCCAACCAAAAAATGAAAGAAGTGAGTGGCTGGTGGTTTGGCAAAGATTAGCATGCAATGCGAGCCCGCGAGGCTCTGATGTACTAGTGGTTTAACCCTAGGAAAGCAGTACCAGCAGCGCTATGATCACTGCAGACTTCTTCATCTTCTTCTTCTCCTCCTCCTCCTTTTTTAACTTTGTACCATTTCTCAATTTATGTGCGCCATCCTTGTGCAGGGGCCATGCTAATCTCCTCTGTATCGTTCAATTTTAGCGAATGTCTCGAAGGATACCACTTCAGACTTCTGCCAACTGGAATGAAACTAATCAATTCTGGACACGACAATGCAGACAACTAATCAGTCCAGATCACTTACTAATTAATCTGCTCATTGTCCCTAGGACTAACAGTCTATCCTATAACTAACCCAATCAGATTCTGCAGAAACTATAGTTGGTAAAAAAATAAAATATATGACATATGGCAATTCACAATTTCTATAATTGTTATGATCCTGGCACATTTTGAGAAACACATTCATCAGATAGTACAATGCCGTCCACTTGCAAAAAGAAATGAATGAACTTGAGAGGAGAGAGAGGGTTAGGAGAAGAAGACGACGAAAGAAAGAAGAAGATGATGTACACCCGCATAGACAAATGAGAAAGCTCTTCTTCTTCGCCAATCACTCTCGTCCTCCTTATCTCCTCCTCTCTTATTCACACAAGAAATAATACTACAATGTTGAATGGTGCAATCAGACTCGACTTCAGACTTGATCACAACATGCATACACAAGAACCGATGGCGAAACCAAACTCTTAACTCAGAATCAACAGTGAACTTGCACTTAAACTCTGTTCAGAACAACTGTACAACTTGCGGTTATGGCCGCCGAACAGTGTCTCCACCACCAGCCTCACTCTCTCTCTCATGCACTCATGTACGGGGATCACCCTGAATATCAACGCTACACAGACACACACCATGTCTGCACTCTTTCTGCACCAACAGCTATGGCCGCCGATATGGCCGCCGATGTCCTCCTCACTGGCCAGCTATGGCCGCTGTCTTCCTCACTGCCCACTTCCTCTCCGGGCACCTGCAGACCTCCACACACAAGATACCAAGGCAGCTCTTCTGCATGGCTCACAGGCGAATTAATGAATGGTTGGACGCTACTTCTTTATTTATACCTCGTCGGAGGTACCCAGTCCTGCCTCCAAACCACATGGTCTGGGCCAAAACGTGTGGGCCTCTGGACTCAAACCGCGTGGTGCAGGCCCCAAAACGCGTATTCTCGAGACTTCTATAGAACGCGTGGGCCTTCACTTTTCCCCACGTGCAGCCCTTACCGTCGGTACCTGCTGACTGGACTTGCCTACAAGGACCTATGGACTTCTAGAACCTACAGACTGACAGACAGACTTTAGGCCCACAATAGACTTTAGAGACTTCTAGAACGGACTATTTTAGGCCTACTGGTAACAGACTCAGCTACTAACCTACAAACCTAGGGATCGACTTTCACACAGCTCGCTGGGCCTATGTACAGGGTACAGGGTAGGTCTAGGGATCGAATCTCACTCAGCACACAGGGTGTATAGGGTTTGGGCACAGGTCTAGAGATCGAATCTCTGTGTCTGCAAATGTCGGGTCAACTGGGTGAAACCGTTTCACTCCCGCCGTCCTAAATTCGAGGTCCTCCGAGAACATTCTAACTCAAAATAGGACCTTTACCCTTTCTTTCTCTTTCCTAGGCGTGTACTATGTCCGAGAACATTCTAACTCAAGATAGGACCTTTACCCTTCTTTCTAACTCAAGATAGGACCTTTACTCTGTTCTGGTAAACCATCGGTTGTCCTCGGGTTCCTGGTATGCGAACCTAACCCTATACTGTTTTTGGGGACGACCTCGACTTCCTGTCCTGAACACGTCCTCTTCCACTATGCGATCTATATTGTATGCACCATCCATGTCTGGCGGAATCATCGATCTCCTGGAAGGGAATCTATCGGATGTGGTGCAATGCAACAACTTGGACGCATGGAAGACTGGGTACATGTGGAGGTGCGGTGGAATCTCTGTTGTATTTGACGGGCCGTCCTCTCCTCCCTTGACTTCTAGGACAGGCCATGGTACTCTATACGCAGGTAAGAGCTTCTGTGAGATGTTTTCCTACGGTGCGAACTCGTTTGACTAGATCGCCTACCTGAAACTGTGAAGGTCGGCGATGCTTGTTAGCTTGCTCTATCATCCGGTGATGGGCTTTCCTAAGATTGTCAATGACCTTAGTGACTCCTTGCTCGTGCTGTAATGCAAACTCTCGGGTGTCGGGTGGTAGTCTCTGTATCTGGTCCCGGTTTAATCCTTCAAACGGCCGCCTTGGTCTAAAGGACTTATGTAGCTCATTAGGAGTTCTGCAGATAGCTAGATGAACATTGTTATTATAGGCAGTTGCTACTTTGGGAAGCATCTCATCCCAGTTTACCTGAGCTGGCCTAATGTACATTCTGAGTAGCTGCGACAATATCTTATTCATCTGCTTTGTCTGGTCATTAGTCTCTGGGTGCCGTCTTGATGCCATCAACAACTTAGACCCATAGACTTTCATAAGATCTTGCCAATTCTGGATAGTAAACCGTGTATCCCTACCACTTACTATGGACAACGACATGCCATGCTCACTTACCCAAAAATCAAAGAACTTTCCTATTACTAGTCTGTCCGCGCTTCTGTCGGTAGCGGAACAAAAACTGCATACTTACTAAATCGATCTATTATGACCATGACTTGAGTCTTGCCGCCCCTACGTCTGACCCCGGTATCCATGAAATCGATGGAAACTGACTCTCCAAGTCCTGGTGGAATAGGCAAGGGTCTAAGAAGACCCAACGGGGCTCTCGTTGTAGTCTTGTTGCGCTGACACACCTTGCAACTGCGCACATACTCTATGCAGTCTGCTTTCATACCTGGCCATGTGTACGACATCATCAGGTTAGCTAAAGTGCGCGCTCTGCAAGCGCCTTGGGCAGTTGAGCCAAATTCAACTACACTTGAATGGATGGTACAAAGTCCTCCAACTTTTCATACCTTCGAAGAACTTCCAGCCATCAAAGAAACAAATAACAACATTGAAATTTATGCCATCCAAAATGCCCTTCTGTATCGTGGCATTCCCTTAAGATTAGGCTACGGATCTCTTCATTGTTGGGGGCGCATACCTGTCAGCAACAATGGTCTTCTCAAACAGTAGCCCGTTCGTGGTTCGATAGTGTGGTTCACTATCTAGGGCTTCATTTACTTTTTTTAGCAGCTCACCGTAGATCGGGTTTTGTGCATAGGCATCTCTTATCTTCTGTTGTAAATCAGCTCCTATGTCTAGATAGTGCACTATCGCGCCAAAGTAATCAGCTCCCCTACTCAGAGCATCGGCTACCACGTTATACTTTCCTTTTACGGGCTTTAACTCGAAGTCAAATTGGTCTATCTCAGCAGGCCATCTAGTTACCTTGGGCGTCATCTTGGCTTGCGTCTTTAGCCATCTAAGAGTATCGTGATCTGAAAAAACCTTGAAGTGCCTCCCAAGCAGATAATGCTTCCAGTGATCTAGAGTATGCCTGAGAGCGTAGAGTTCCCTCTCATATGTCGATGCTGCTACCTTTTCTGAGGGCAGCCTGCTGTATTGAACTCTACAGGTCTATAACCATTGTCGTCATCTTGCTGCAAAACGACACCTATGCCGTATTGACTAGCGTCTATAACCATTGACTAGCAACTTTGAGGACAGGGTACTCTATTAAGGCCTTCTTTAATTTCTTGAAGGCTGGCGTGCAATCCTGGTCCCACTTCCAGATTGTCTTTTTCTTCAGTAACCTACGGAGGGGAGCAGCGATCGTGGAGAAATTCCTCACAAACTTCCTATTTATAGTTAGCCAATCCTAGGAACGAACGTAACTCTATTAGTGTCTTAGGAGTTGGTCAGTCTCTGATTGATCTCGGGCCGAATACCGTCTCCGTCTCGTACATGACCTAGGTAAAGGACCTCTGTCTTGGCCCACTCGCACTTTTTCGGGTTAATCTTTAAGTTAGACTCTCTCAACTTCCCTAGAATCTGCCTCAGATGGCCCTCATGCTCCTCGAGGGTCTTGCTGAACACTAAGATATCATCTAGGTACACTACGACGAACCTATCTAGCCATGGTCTTAACAAGTCGTTCATGCAGCGCTGAAATGTGGCCAGTGCATAAGTTAGTCCCAACGACATCGCTATGAACTCGTAATGCCCATACCTTGTCTTGAACGTCGTCTTATACTGATCGTCACGGTGGACCTCTATCTGATGGTCACCTGACTTCAGACCTATCTTTGAGAAATACATGCATCCCTGCACTCGATCTAACAGGTCATCTATGTGAGGCAGCGGCTCTACATTCTTGATTGTGATGGCGTTCGGTCCCTTGTAGTCAATACACATGCATAGCTCTCCCTCCTTCTTTGGGACAAACATAATAGGTGCATCAAAGGGTGATGAACTAGGTCTTATCCATCGTTTCTCTAGGAGTTCGTCTAACTGCCTGCGAAACTCCTCTAGCTCCTTGGGAGACATCGTGTAGACTGCCCCTTTGGGCGTCCTACTGCCAAGCTCTATCTCTATACGGTGCTGGATTGGTCTTGGCACTACTCCTGAAGGTGCTTCAAACAAATCTTTATACTCTTCCAGTAGACTGGCAATGGTAGGATGAATCTTCTCTTCTTCTTTAGGCTTATCGAACACTGGCCTTACGTAGGCTACGAACAACTGCTCTTCAAGCTGCTCCTTCCGCACGAGTTTGGCGAATGCAGGAGCGCTGAGGCAGCAATGGGCAAGGGGGTTATCTACCCTAGACTCATGGTACAGGCGGACTTCCTTGACTTCGCCTGATGCACTGGGGAGCCCACACTCATGCTCTCTAAGGTGTTGTGTGGCTCCTGCTGCCTCTCCCCAATCTGTGCCTAAAACAATGTCAAATGGGAGATTCTTTTTTACGAGGGTGGTCAAGGAATGCAATACCTTCTCTACCTTCCCTTCTTTCTCTAGGCGAGTAGGCCTGGACCCCCTCAACATACTCATCAATGTACATCCTACTGTTCTAGGCCTAGGCCCCCTCAACATACTCATCAATGCACATCCTACTGTTCTCTGCAAGGATGTTGACTACAGGTTCTGCTAATCGTTGGACTTTCAGATTGAGTTTCAACTTTTTCAGCGCTTTACGACTGATGTAACTCCTAGTTGCCCCATTGTCTATCATGGCTCCTACTCTAGCTCTAAAAATCTCTACATCTACGAGGATCAGTTGTCCTTTACCATCCTTCTTCATCTTGGCCCAAGCTTGCCTCTCTCTCAACTCTTCAGCTAAGCCTGTGAGGGAAACGTCTAGAGAGACCCTAACACAAGCAGTCTCTGGACAGCAACCTCTGCCATGGAGATAAGTGGAGTGGGAGACTCTTCTTCGCTGCACGCTCAGATCCACATACTCCTGGGGTAGGGGCAATTGCAGCCCCTACCGACAACTGCCTTTTGCTGCCCCAGACGCAGCACGGTTCCTATACTTCGGACATAATTTTATAATGTGCCCTGGGTCTCCGCATAACACGCACTGAGACCTATTAATGCGTTCTCACCATACTTTTTCCTCTATACCCAGATCTTCCCAAGGTCGGCCCTCGGGCCGGCCTGGGTGCCACCATCCCTGTCTGCAAGGTGACCAACTAGAACGCGGACGGTTAGATGGCAGATCTCCCCTTCCTCCCGCTTGGCGGTTTCCATTGCCGCGAACCCCCTGGCCACCCTGTCCTCGGCCACCTGGGGCCCGACCATTTTGGCTGGACCCTTGTCCTCCTCCTTACGGCCTCCCTCCGGCCGCGTCAGCAGCGTAGGTTCTCCCCTGACCAGCGCTACTGTCCTCCTCCTCTAGTCCTCACTCAATGTCAAAGTAGGGAACCTCGTCTACACCACCTTTCTCCAGTGTTAGAATCAAACTATCTCTGGCCTTAATTTGGCCGGAGATGGTACGCCCCTTCCACGTTTTCCCCTTAGACAAATCTTTATGCCAGAACGTGGTAACCGACGATGCTTGGGTGGCGAATGAAACTGCCTCCCTGCTAAGAACATCGTATGTCATACCCTGCTACTTCTTCTTCTCGAAGAAATGTCCCTGAATATTCTCAAGCTAGGCTCGATAGAAGAGGTTAACCAGTTGGGCGTCAATCACTCCATGCCCGGGAACAGCAACGTATTCGTCCATCACGGACTTGAGGGTGTGGACACTCTTCCACTGGCGCATGTGTATCATTAGAAGCTTATCATAGGCTTTAAGCCCCCGCGTCACATCTAAGAATCGCTCCCTGAGTGATTTCAAGAACTCAGAGAGGGGCGTCAATCGGGAATATGTGACCATGTTGTTGTCACAGTTCGCGGCGCGGGCTAACGACCTAGCAAAACTGGTCGCTTCATCTCGAAGGGCATGGAAGGCCACTAAAACATGATCCTCGGGCGTGACTCCCTGCACGTACAAATAGGAGTGCACGTTGGCCTCCCAATTATCAAAATCGTCCCCCTGCTTTCCACTGAAGGGTTCGGCGAAACGGACATTAACCTTTTCGCGATGTGGTGGGGCCGACTCTTCTTCCTTAACAGCCGCTAACTTGGCGCCTTCAATGGCACCAGTGCAAAATTCCTTCGTCTTACTAATCGCCGGGTGGACTTGGCCCACCATGTATTTCATCATATCCTGCGTGAAATCTCTAAACCCTGCGCGTATCACATCTAACTTTATATCTTGACTGCTTATGTATTGCATTTGCTCACGCCCATCTTCCCATCTTCTTCCACCTCCCTCTCGCTCTCTCTCACCTTCCCGCCTCCCTTTCGCCATCTCCAACCTCCCATTCACCATCTCCCACCTGACGTCCTCCATCTGCAACCTCCCTCTGGCCACCTCCTACCTCTCCTCCCGCCACCTCCTACCTCCCTCCGGCCTCCTCCTACCTCTCCTCCCGCCATCCGCCACCTCCCTCTCTCCATCTCCCACCCCCCCCCCGCCATCTCCCACCTCCTCGCCTGCCGCCTCTCACCTCCTTTCGTCATCTCCAACCTCCATCCCACCACCTCCTTCCTCCCTTCCCGCATCGCCAACTTCTCTCCCGCCACCACTTCCCATCTTCCCATCTTTGTCTTCTTCTTCTTCTTTCTTCTTCCGCCTACTCCCCTCTTCCCATCTTCTTCTTCTTCTTCTTCTTCTTTCTTCTTCTGCGTACTCCCCTCTTCCCATCTTCTTCTTCTTTTTCTTCTTCTTTCTCCTTCCGCCTACTCCCATCTTCCCATCTTCTTCTTCTTATTATTATTATTATTCTTATTCTTATTCTTCTTCTTCTTCTTTTTCTTCTTCTTCTTCGTCTTCCGCCTACTCCCATACTCCCATCTTCCTTCTTCTTCTTCCTCCTACTCCCATCTTCCCGTCTTTTCATATTCCTATCTTCTTCTTCTTCTTCTTCTTCTTCTTCTTCCTCCTCGTACTTCCATCTTCCCATCTTCCCATCTTTTTCATCTTCTTCTTCTTCTTCTTCCCGTTCATCTTCTTGTTCGTTGGGATGGCTTCCACAAGCTCTGTGGGGACTTCGAAGTCCAAGGGGAAGGCGAAGGTGTCGACGAAAAGGCAGTACCCGAAACCAGTTCTGGTTCCACAATCGGAGAGTAGGCAGCTTGAACTTCAGCTGACAAAGATCGGGTACAAGTGGGTGACATAATGTCAAGTGGCAGATCCCACGGGAAGGGTCCAGTACTGGTGCATTTGCAAAATGTGTGGGAGAGAGTTCCAAGCATCGTACACCCACGTGGTTGAGCACTTCAAGCGAAAAGGGAACCCTTGGTCCAGCAGGACGGTGAAAATTCTTCACTTCCTCTTACGGTCTGGGGCGGCGGTGGAGTGTCGGAAGGCTTTCGGTTGATACACATGTACCATAAGGAGAACAACATACCGGACAACGACCCTATTGCCCTGACTGAGCAAGAGATGGACGGGGATGCAGACATGCTGGAGCTCATCCAGCAGCCGACAACACCAGGGAGAGAGAGACTTGAAACTCCTCGAGACGATAGCGAAGTGGAGGAGGTGATCACTGTCGGGGCTTCCGCCCAAGAGCCAGTGACTGAAGCGAAGAGCGGGAAGCTCAAACAACAATCCATCAAGCGTTGGATAGAGAATAATTCTCAGCGAAGGTTGGATGTTTGTCGGGCTTTGCGGTTGATACACATGTACCATAAGGAGAACAACATACCGGACAACGACCCTATTGCCCCGACTGAGCAAGAGATGGACGGGGATGCAGACGCTGGAGCTCATCCAGCAGCCGACAACACCAGGGAGAGAGGGACTTGAAACTCCTCGAGACGATGGCGAAGTGGAGGAGGTGATCACCATCGGGGCTTCCGCCCAAAAGCCAACGACTGAAGCGAAGAGCGGGAAGCTCAAACAACAATCCATCAAGCGCTGGATAGAGAATAATTTTCAGCGAAGGTTGGATGTTTCTCGGGTAGCATCTATGTGAGCACGGGGCGCCGTTCAATCATGTGAGGGGGGAGAAGACCCAAGAGCTTTCTGAGCTATACTTGGAGTTGGGCGAGAAGAAACAAAGGGTGAACATATCTTCCTTGGAGATTATCTCGACAGTGGCACTGGACATCGTATATGAGAGGGTGAAGGAGTAGGTCAGTCCATTGATGGAGAAGTGGGACAGCACTGGATATACCCTCATCAAAGATGGGTGCACCGATCGCAGGTTCAGACCAATATTGGACTTCCTAGCAGCAGATGAGGGCAGGGCTGTGCTGTTGAACGTGGTGGACATTTCAAAGAGGAAAAAGACTGCAGTTGATCTTGCGAAGATCTGGGAGCAGGTCATCGGGAAGATCAGGGTCCAAAGAATCAATGCAATCTGCACGGATAATGAAGAGCTCAACAAGCAAGCTGCGCAAATTTTCAGGAGGGGAACAAATCTTCGAATTGCCCGCATTCCTTGGGTCCCTTGTGCAGCACATTGCCTCAACCTGCTGCTGAAGGACATACGTGGAGTGGACTGGGTGCAGGAAATGGCGCAGGGGGCGAAGATGATGGTGAAGTGTTCAGACGTGGTAAGGGAAAGGTCGCTGATTCTCTCCACAGAGATGCAGTTCGCATCCGAGTTCATGATGCTCGAGCGGTTGAACGATAGGAGGAAGCTATTGGAGGAGATGATGGAGGAGGGTTGGAAGGACATCAGGTGGAGTGGAGCAAAGGACAAAGACAAATCCGAAGCCACGTATGTCACTGTGTGGTCCACGAAATGGTGGCAGTTGTTGGAGAGGGCTCTAACAGTGATGGTGCCCGTGTATGAGCTGCTTCGGAAGATAGACTGCAACGGCACGGCCCCGCATCAGCTCTGGAACTTTGTTGAAGGCCTCATGAAGCGTGTGCAGAACATCAACGCACTGGCAACAACGCAACAAAAGACCATCAATACTAAGATCGCAACCCGGTGCAAGATGACGAGGCAGCCAGTGCATGCTGCTAATTTCCTCCTCAATCCGAAGAAGAGAAACGAGCGGTAGCTGAATGACATCAACAGTCTGCTTGTGCAGAACACAATGAAGTTCTTGCTGTCTCAGTGCCCGGAGGGTTCCACATGGAGGTGCAAAGAGAACCTTGACCTATGGGCAGATCTGCAGGCCTTCCACGGGGAGCCCACAGAGGAAATGAAGCACAAGCGGGCAGAGGAGGCAAAGAAGAAGAGGGAAGAGGCCCAAAAGAAAGGGGAAGAGCCTCCAAACAAAGAGGATGAGGAAAAGAGCTTCTGGACAAAGTTTGCCAAGTTTGACAGTGGGCTTTCGCAGCTGACCGCATCTGAACGATGGAGCACTCATGGCAAAAGCCACAAGAAATTGCGGGAGATTGCAGTGAGGGTCACCGCCATATGGAGCACGACCACCCCATGCGAGAGAAATGGGTCGTCAGTGGATCTGGTGCACGACAAGCGGAGAAACACATTGGGCAGTGGGACCGTTGAGAAGCTCGTCTACGTTCATTGGAACAAACAACTACAAAAGGTGAAGAGGACAAAGAGGGGGGGTTACATTGACTTGTGGGCCAGCTGCTTCGATGAAGCGGAAGCTCCATCTCCGGATGACCCCGCTATTCTCCCTGCCACGGCAGCAAGCATTTACCCTTCTGATGATGAGGCAGCATAGATGATTCGCCTAAGGAAGGCGCGCAAAGGGAGGGTCCCAAGGATGAAGGGGGTAGATGACTCGAGCTCCTCTTATAGTAGTGACGATGGGGAGGGCCTTATCTGGAGGGGAAATGGACATAAGACACAAGAGCAACAGCAGCTTGAGGACCTCAAGGAGATGCAACTGCTTGGTGATGATGTCGAGGGTGGTTATGAAGAAAGGGATGAGGCGGACGGGGAGGATGAGGAGGAGGGGGAAGAGGACGAGGAGGGGGAGGACAAGGAAAATGAGGAGAAGGTGGAGTTTGGCCTGCGTCCACCTCGAGAAAGTGACGAGTCAAACAACAGCGACGACGACAATGTTGATGAGGATGACACATGGAGGGCAGATGCGGCGCACCATGACGATGATGCCGAGTTCTTGAAGATGATGAGGCCCGCCTTCACGCATGTTGATAGTGAGGACGAGCGTGCTAGAACAGAGGCGCAAAACTTGGCCCACAGGGACCGGCCTCTCGTTGAGCAACGGATGCAGCAAGAGGCTGGAAAGCGTGTGGCAGTTCCTGCTGCTGGTAGGAGGAAGACGGTGTCCACAGCTGCAGTGGGAGCACTGGGAGAAGGGGAAGAGCTAGGGAACACGGGAAAGGGACTGCAAGAAAAGGACACTGCTGCGATGCAGCAACATGCGGAATACCCCAACCATTGGAGGATCAGCAGCAGCAGCGGGACTTGCAGCAGCAAGAGGATGGGCTGCGGCAGCCAGATTCTGAGATGTGGCAAGAAGACGATCGGCAGCAGCAACCGCAAGACGGGCAGCAACACCAAGAGCGACGGGAGCACCACGTAGAGACGCACGTGGAGGGGTCGCAGCAACGGGAAGCAAATAAGCAGCCTATGTAAAAGGAGGTGATGTCACCGCAACACAAGGTGTCTGAGCAGCAGCAGGAACTGCAGCAGCGGGAGAAACAGCCAGTCAAAGCCCCTGCTGTTGAGTATGCCCCCTTTCCGCCGTTGGTTGAGGCTATACATCGCAACAACCTTGATGTGAGCCTCGCGGGAAGGAAGCAGAAGGAGGTTGCTCAGGAGGTAGGACCCCCATGGTGAAGAGGGGACGAGGGCATCCACGGAAGTATCCGCAGGCCACAACAGAAGAAGTGGTGAAGACTGTTGACGTTGAGGTCCGGGTTGCCCAAGCACGGCGGAGTAAAGCTCCGAAGTTGCGCAAGAGAAGGGCGAAGATCATCAATGATGACGATTCTGTGGGTGTTTCACAGCACAGCGGCAGCCATGAAGAATGGGGGCACTCGGGTGATGACCTAGGATGTGCATTGACTATGATGGTGACGATTCTGCGTGTGTTTCACAGCACAGCACAGCAGCAGCCACGAAGTTGGATTCGAGCAAGCACGTCCCCCTATGGAGCGCCAATTCTATTTGTCCCAAAGAAAGGGGGGACCCTAAGGATGTGCATTGATTAAAGGCGCCTCAATGTCATTACTGTTAAGAACACAGAGCCCCTACCGCGCATTGACGACCTCTTGGATAGAGTGCAGGGATGCTGGTACTTCACAAAGATAGATTTGAGATCTGGATACCATCGGATGCACTTTCTGAAGTACCGATATCCCTGCACTTTGCTATTAGACCCGAGGACCAGCACAAAACCGCTAGCCGACAGGTTCGGTCTGTACGAGTTTGCATGCTCATGGGACGTTCCAGCAAGAACTGAACCGGATCTTTCATGTCTTATGATTCTGGTTGTTTGTTGTCCGAGACCAACACTCGCACAGACTTCCAGGTATGCCCATACATACATAGAAGGAAGGGGAGAGGATAGGAGTATCACACCGCACAGGGAGAGATAAACACAGCGGAAGACTTGACCATGCGACAGACAGGGCACACTGAAAGTGCAATTCACTCCACTCAATCCTCACAACCAGTCGTAAAGAAAAGCCGAGTAGATCACATCTAGGAAACAATAAAACGATGATAGTCCAAACCCAGTATAACACTGTTTATTAAACTGAAAGTCTTGAATTGTCAGGATAACCTCAATACTACAGTGCGCTGCTCAGAAATGAGCAGCGCTTCACTCCCCACCCCTGAGTAACCACTTGTGACACCCCTGAGCCCCTAAAACATCAAGCGCCACCCAGATACAGCCTCCAAAGGGACGGGCCACCCTGAAACAGGCCTTTGAGGCCAAGCGCCACTCAGAGGATGAAGAAGAAGACCAGCGCCACAATATCTGATGATGACGAAGCGTCCGAAGACTTCCCGGATGGAAGTCTGCAGCAGCGCCACCAAACCCTGACAAGATGACCTTTGAGGAAGAAGCTGCAGCTATGGCTGCAGCGCCACCACCCTGGAACCCCACTCCGGAGGAGGGTCCAGCAGGGCACCAACTTCTCTCGTCTCCAGCAGACCTCAATGGCCCAGACCTCTGACAGCCCCGCGTGCTGGCAGAGTACAACGCAGGTCCCAGTTATGGCCGACGCTCCGAAGGTCTGGCTATGTCTGTCCCCCACAACGCTGAGTCGTCACCACTTCTGGTTCACGCGTAGCACAACAACGATGTACTCGGTATCAACTGCCAAAAGCCCTGAACCCATGTGCCCATCCTATCTATAGACTAAAACTAGCCTAGACTCGACCTAGACCGGACTGACTGACTGACCGGTACAACTTCAGTTTCGGCCTCTTGGCCTCTACCTTCCCCGGCTATAGGCTATAAGACCGTCTATCAGCCTAGGCCTTTAGGGCCTGTCTGTCCTAGGGGTAGCCTGGGCCTGCTATTCGCAGTTAGGGTAGCAATAGGAAATTCAGTTAGTGCTTGGTCTGTATTTTCCCAAATTTGCAGGTATGTCCCTCACGAATTTCCACTACAGGTAGGTCTCTCGGTTAGCCCTCAACCAAACAAAATTACGAATCTACCCTACCTATGGTACAGCCTCGACAGAGAGAGGCTACAGGGGACCAGAAAACAGCAAGTCATTGCACATGACTACTTAGACAAGTTTATCGTCATGTACCTCGACGTCTTATCCTTATTTTTAGGATTGTAGAGGAGCACGTTGAGCATGTGAGAACTGTGCTAGAGCTCCTAAGACAACACCAGTACAAGGTTAACTTGGAGAAATGTGAATTTGGTTGCACCAAGGTCTTGTATCTGGGTCATGAGATTTCTACGGATGGGTTGAGGGCGAACGATGCCAAAGTGGCCAGCATAAGTGACTGGCCCAGACCTTAGTCTGTGACTGAGGTGAGGTCATTTTGGGGGATGACAGGCTACTATCGCCCGATTGTAAAGAGCTATAGTACTGTAACTTCCCCTCTAACTGACCTCACGCGCGCCTTGACACCCCTTGGGAGCGGACCAAAGAGTGTGAGGCGTCCTTCAAGGGATTGAAGTATGCCCTGAAGCACTGCAAAGTCCTCAAACTTCCAAATCATGAACAACCCTTTGTCGTGACCACATATACCAGGCAAATAGGCATAGGCGCGGTCCTTGCACAAAAGGAGGGGGAAAAGTTGAGGCCGATCGAGTACATGAGCAAAAAGATGCCATCTCAAAAATTAGCCAAGTCCATCTATGCCCTCTATAGAGCGCTGGTCCATTGGAGGCACTACCTCCTCGACAAATTCTTTTATGTGAGATTTGACCATGAGATGGTGCGTTAGATTAAGACACATCCCGTGCTCTCTGACGCACTCAAGAGGTGGATTGAAGTCGTAGATATGTATGACTTCAAGCTCGACCCTCTAAAGGGAGAGTACAATAAAGTGGTTGATGCACTATCGCGTAGGGCAGACTATATAGGCGCACTAGTGACTGAGTTTGGGATTTATGCTAATGTAACTCAATTTATGGTGGAAGCCTATCAAGAGGACACTGTCATGTTCGATATCATCTGCAAACTGGAAGCTAAAGACAAGGCTACTTCCGGTGAGTTTGTGCTGGTTGTCAGTGGTTGACGGCTTGCTGTTCCTTGAGAAGGATGGGAATAAACATTTGTGTGTGCCGAATAGAGTCCTTGCGTAGTTTATTTTTAGGTGAGTGTCACGACGCAACCGGACATTTCGGCTATAAAACGACAGCAGCAAATTTACTTCAGCCTTTTTGGTGGCATACAATGATGGATGATGCAAAATAGAAACTTGCCAAGCCACAGACGCAAGCACCGCTTGGGCTTATCAAGCCCTTGCCCATCCCTGCTGGTCCAGGTCAAAGTGTGTCCATGGATGTCATGGATATCGTTGTGACCAGCTATAGCGGTAAGCGGCACATCTTCGTCATTGTGGACAGGTTCGCTAAGTATGCTAGACTAATCGCTATGTCGTAGACAACTAGGACTGAGCATGTCATCAAGCTATTCATGGACAACTGAGTACGTGACTTCGGTCTCCCTAAGTCTATTGTGAGCGACAGGGATGTCAGATTCACTAGCGAACTGTGGCAAAGTACATCCCAATAGATGGGCACCCAACTGCAAATGACCTCAAGGAACCACCCTGAGTCAAATGGGCAGGCCGAGCAGATGAACCAGGTAGTGCAGCACTTGCTTCGGCATTATATTTAGCCAAGTCAAGATGATTGGGATGAGAAGTTACCTTTCATTGCCAGCTTGTACAACAATGTTGTGCACAACACTACCGGTAAGACCCCCAACCAGCTGCATCTTGGTTGGAAGCCCAGATCTGTTCTTGACTTCCTATTGGCTGGAAATCAGCCAACCGCAGCACCTGGTAGCATAGAGTTCGCTGTCAAGTACGAACAGATGCTGCAGCAAGCCGTAGAGGACATCAAGAAAGCTCAAGATGCCATGGTTGCATCCGAGAACAGACACAGCCGACTGTCTACATTTCAGGTAGGTGAACGAGTCTGGGTAAAGTCATCTGAGTGGGGATAGGAGTTGGGAATCTCATGCAAACTGATGCCACAATACTTTGGACCTTGGGAAATTTTGGACATAGGAGATCAACCCGATGGTCCATCATATGTTATTCGCATTCCTGGTCACCTCCGTACACACCCTGTTTTTTTTTTATGCATCTAAGTTGGCACCCTTCGCTGAAACTGAACAGTTTCCCTCAAGAAGATCGATGCTGCCCCCAACCATGGACGGACATGTGGACATTGACGATATCGTCGAGCACAAGCTGATGCTTGTGCCCAAGTCTCCAGGCAGGGGACGCCCTCCGAAACAGCAGATGCAGTATCGAGTTCGGTTCTGACATCATACGAACCCTAAAAAAGATCGGTGGTTTACAAGAGAAGAATTAATGAAGACTGCTCCTCAGATAATCTCAAGTTACGAAAGAAACTTGAAAGGGAAGCAGCCTGCTCTGTGACGACTTCTCAGAGGACCATCGAAGAAAAGGAGGGACTGCGAGGGTTTACCCCTCGGCGTAAGGCCCTGCAGCAGGCGCGTGCCCGCCCTAAGTGAAGGCGGGCCCCCTGAATCTCAATGTGCCAGAGTTCGCCAATTTTTGCAAATCTTGGCGGGTGCCAGGCAGTTGCCACGCGCCAGATGGTTACATTTGCCTTGCTCGTGAGAATCCAAAATATTTGTAAGCCTTCCAGGCTCTTCCAGCAACGTGGTCGAAGCAGGGAGCACCGCACGTTTGTGCCTGGGTGGTTGGGCATGCCTAACCAATCCGGTCCCAGGCCACTGTCTGAACGGACCTAGACGCAGACACTTTGGCCGAGACTGAAGCTACTGGAAACTTAGTCACACGCCACTTTTCATGTTGGAAAGGGTCGGGCTCTGTATTGGTCAGTCGGGCACTACGTAGTGCATGCGGCAGCGCTGCTTGAGCGTGCGCTAGCGGCCTGTGTGTTGTGCGCTAGCGCTAGGTGCAAGGCAGGTGCACGCGGGCATTTAAGAGAGGCAGGGCGCTGCTGAGGGCAGCGCTGTCGGTGTGAATACCCTTACAAGGGTATTCGCCCTGGTCTCTGCAAGCGACAGGAAATAGCTTTGGTCTAAAGTCTAAGCATACCGTGCGAGGCGCATTTGAGTCTATGGTTTATGTTGACTGAGTGGCTGATTAGAGTAGAGAGTGTGTGGGCGTGTAGACTTAAGGCGCGCGTGATTTCTTTTCATCTTGATGACTGAAGAGTCGGCGTGGGCGCCGACCAAATTGTTAGTTTTTTATTTAACTAGGACTCAATAGATTTTTGTCGTTTGACTGGTGCACTTACCAATGACTCGTGCCTACGTGTGGAGAACAACATCGACAACAAGGAGGTTTTGAAGCGTCTTCTGTAGGCCCGCAAGTCGGGTGGTGTCCGTTTATGTAGGCGTCTATCAGAGCCAAACCCAGACTTGGGCTTAGCATCACTGGTTACTTTCATTAGAGACGTTCAGGGATCGAGATCGAAGGACGACGCCGTGGGAACATCAGAGTGGCGCGAAGGGTCTGACGGGGCTATTCCCCCTTTAGATTTGTCATTGGCGGCGTTAGAACGGTGCTAGTTTGTAATGATTAAAAATTTATGTGCCCGGGAGCTTGAGAGCGGTCCGAGGCGCTATTCGGAGACTGCAGCGGTGCGGCGACAAGCTGCGGATTGGGGGGGGGACCTCGTCCTTTTCGGTCTTCCAAGTTCTCATTTGAATATTGCCTACCATCAGGGCCCGACAACCTCAATAAGTCTGCGCCCCCAGCAGTGGGTTTTGCTATGAGAGGTGTGTAAGCCCGCTGGGGAACCAAAGGGGTGGCAAGCCCTGCTTGGGCGGACAGCGACAAAAGGAAACATGCGGGTACAGCACCCACCAGCAGGTGGGAGATACCGGCCAAGTGCCAGCCGGTAACACTGTGCCAGCCGGTAGCATTGGGCCGGGTAGCACTACGCAGCAGAAGGCGGGCAGGTCGGGGCAGATGGAAGGGCCGCTGCGCTGAGGCACTCACTGGCCGGTGGTGAGAACGGCGAGGTGAAGCAACAGGCGTTGCGCTGGGCTCGAGCCAGGAAGGGAGAAGGCAGCAGGCAGACGAAAGTGGGGTGAACCTAACCCGAAAATCGCACCGGGTACATTCAATAAAGGGAAGAAGCTGGAGGTGCCGGGGAGGCAGGTGAGGCGCAGCAGATAGAAGGCGGCACGCGCGACTCTCGACAAGAATAGGCAGTGAGGAAGTCGACATTGGGGCTTGGAGGTAAGGCGATCCTAATAGGGGAGGCGAATTAGCAAGAGAGGTAGTGTGGGAGAAGATGGAGAAGAAATGAGCTGCGCGGAGCTATGGAGATGGCGGATGGCAAGCCCGGCGCGGTCGGGAGAGCATAGCTCGCCCGATCCTTATCGGAATCAGGCGAGGGAAGAGTGGATTCTGGGAGTTTAAGGGAAGGCGAGCCAGGATCTGCAGGCAGAATGGGGAGGGAGTCAGCGCATGGGTGGGCAGAGGTGAAAGAGAGTGTGCGGGCTATGGCGGGAGCGAGCAAAGAGAAAGGTGGGAGCGGAGAAAAGTAAAGCCCGCCCGATCCTGGACGAAAACGGGCGGGGGAAGATCCGAAACGGGGGTTCTCAACCATCGCGAGCGCGATTCTGAAGTTAGTTCAGTTAAAAGGTTAGTAAAAAGGCAGTTAGTATAGAGAAGCCGTGCGCAGAGGTAGCACGAAGGGGTGGATATGACAGAAACGGGAAGAGAGAAAACTCACTCGATTCTCTATAGAATCGAGCGAGTGAAGATACTAGAAGGAGGTTTTTAGACAGGGCGAGTTGATTGGTGAAGTGAGTTTGGAGGTAGAAGGAGTGTGGAGTGAGGAAGAGGAAAAAGGTAGTGCGCGGAATTGACGGGAGACCGAATATGGCAGGGAAGATAAATTGATATCTCATTCGTTTCTTGACAGAAACGGGCGAGTAAAGGTGCGGGATGGGGGTTCCGATGGACTATGAAGACATTGGCCGCGCCGGATTTGGGTTTCGAGCAGTAGTTTGGCCAGAGTGACTAGCAGGAGCTGCGCCCAGGAGCAAAGTTGTTTTGTTTTCCCATTTTTGCAAAAATGTAATGTATTTGTCCGTGTTTTTGGGGGAGATTCACTTTTATGTAGCACGCTTGGCTAGTTCTCGTGGTCATCTAGGCTGCAGCGTAGGTGGCGCTCGACCCTATCATAGCGGCCGTAATGCTCGTCGATCATGCCTGGGCTGTTCCCCTGCGCAATCGTCATCTGGATGACCGTCGAG
The DNA here is from genome assembly GCA_003427395.1 of Chara braunii. Taxonomy (NCBI): domain Eukaryota; kingdom Viridiplantae; phylum Streptophyta; class Charophyceae; order Charales; family Characeae; genus Chara; species Chara braunii. The sequence goes on along the minus strand of BFEA01000597.1, from coordinate 641,114 downwards.
TTCCTTGAGAAGGAGCCGCGAGTAGTTGTGCGCACGAGAGAGAGAGAGAGAGAGAGAGAGAGAGAGAGAGAGAGAGAGAGAGAGAGAGAGAGAGAGAGAGAGAGAGAGAGAGAGAGAGTAATAGGAAAGGAGAAAAGAGGTGAACAGGGTAGGAGTTCGGAAGCAACTAGTGAAGAGAAGGAATAAGACAAGAGAATAAGATGGAACGTACCTGGTCGGGGCAAGTGGGGGACCCTGCCCGTGCGGGTTGGTAACCTGTGTTTTCGGCTTATCTGTGGTAGTGCTGGTGTCTGTGAGAGTAGCCACAGTACTGATTGTCGACATCGTTCTTGCAGTTGTGTCCCTCGTCATCACTACTTTTGTATAAAACGGTCGAACCCCCGCATCTCCGCTGTAGTGATCACGATCTCGATAGTAACAGGTAGGGAATCAACATACACGAGAGAATGGGCGCAACAATAGGAGTATGTCTTTCCATGTCGTAGTGAAAGATTCGTTCTCAATGTGCATTAGGTAAGTGATGGTGTAAGACTCCAGGTAGATGTTGCTGACGTCTTCTCTTAGGGTCGTGCCACCCCTATCCTGGTGTTGCTATTATTTGGGCGAGGTTGATGTCGTATTTCTCATATTAACATAACTGCAAGTCGGGCTTGCATACGAGGTATCCGGCGTCCGGCGAGTCTAATCTAAGCATGGAGGCTTGCCGCTCAATTAAAATACTTGGCCCCTGGGCCAAGAGTGCCAGTTCAGGCTCGATTGTATAAGGGGGAGGCTGCAAAGGCCGGATATTACCTGTTGGCTGGTGTACTGCTTATCTCGACGGACTGGAGTAACAAAGGAAAACAGCCAAGAAGCTAAAGACTCACCTACTGGCCCATGTAAGGTCCAGTCGTCGAGCGAAACTGCAGCAGAACTACTGTGGGAACTGCGATTCTGTCTGCTGGCCGATGTGTCTACCGCCCCACCAGCCTGTGCGGTAACAGGCGAGCCGCGAGGTGCAAACCGGGCTGTTGGCAGACACACTATTCATCTGTTGAATAAAGTATCCGGAGGCGAGTAGTAAGGTCGTAAGCTCACTCATAGCTAAATGCGCATGGGATTGTAAGTTTGGGGAGGGGCTGAGATTGTCGTAGAAGGGTCTATTGCCGCAATCCAGGGAGTCGCCAGGGAGTTGGCGGCAGGTGTCTTACTTCAGTTTGACCGACCTGTTGCTGCGTGTTGGTCATTGCGGGGCGCTCAGGTGAGTGAAGGTTTCAAGGCCCTCTCCTGAGAGTTGAGTTGTCCCCTCTTGTATCTCGAGCATCTGAAACCCCTTATCTTCTGCCTTTCTTACTAAGTCTAATCCTGTTCTGAGAGGAAGGCGGCAGGCGGGATTTTAACCCGTAGGACCGCAGCAAGACTCTGTGGGGAGTCAACCCACCGATTGCGAGAGCGCTGCCGGAACTCAGGAGGAGTTCTGGAGGCAAGGAACTGAAAGGTAACCATTGCTTTCCCTCTATAGACCCAGTTATAACCCTTATCTGCATTCCTTGTTATATTTTGACTGAATATGCTGCATGCCCCTTTACTCTGACTTTCAGTTTGACTTTCAGGATATAACCAGACTAAGTAAAGGAATGTATGTGCAATGGCAGTTTCAGTTTTTGCTTGTTTGTTTGAAAGTAGATCGTAAAAAGGGGATTGCATCTGGGGGAAGGTTGGGAGGAAGGCAGTATTGCGTTAAAGTTTGACTGGGTCATTAAGTCCCCATAAGTTTGGGGAGACCCAGTGCTATGTTTTTTTTGGATTTGTTTGGAGCATCAGACCATTCCATAAGTTTGGGTGGTCTATTTGTTCTGGAGGCTGGGAAGTCCCCATAAGTTTAAGAAGACCCAGTGTTGTGGAATTGCTTTGAGAATCGGGCCATTCTATAAGTTTAGGTGGTCTGGTTGCTCTGACTTGTGAGGGTTAACTGTGATTGACTTTTCAGGAGCCAAGCACATTTTGTACGTTCAGGTGGCTTGGTTGCCTTGTTTACTTGGGCTTTCTCAGTTTCTTTGGTTCTGAACGAGGAGGTCTGAGCCATTCTATAAGTTTAGGTGGTTCAGCCTCTTCCTGCTTTTATTCTGAGGGAGTAACTTTGGCAAAGAGTCAGGTTACTACATAAGTTTGGGTGGCTTCGACTCCATGCGACGTGCAAATTGGATTAGAGAGGAACGAACCAGGTAGAGAGTCAGACTATTCTATAAGTTTAGGTAGTCTGGCCCAATGCCTCGCACCTGCTGGAACCCAAAGGCTATAATTTGGCTATATTTTATTATTATCTTATTTAAGAACAGGCTAGTCAGACAGGGTCCCATAAGTTTGGGTGGCCTGGCTATCGCCTATCGTAACTGAAGAGAGTACTAATTAAAAATAAACTTGTGGTACGAAGGGGCAGATTGAATCTTGAGCTAAAGATGATCGGTTCAGTTATATGCTACCTTATAAGACTAAGGACAGACAATTATATACAACTTGGATACTTAAACAGTACAGGGCGACTAGGGTGGCCTAGTCATATGCTCAAAGAAGAGAAAAGTTGTTGTGCCCTGTGTTTGTGTATACTCAATGGCCGAGCTAGACATGTTCCATAAGTTTGGGTGGTCTAGCTTTATGCCCTATGTAAGCTGGGTATAAAGGGATAAATCATTGAAAGATTACGAACTATTGTTTGTCCAGGTTGACTTGGGGATGGTGAGAGCACTTACCTTTGTGGTTTGGCCTGCATCTGACTGAGTGTGACTACTATTTAGTCAGAGCTTTCTGTTTGACAGGTAGTTGCTTTAGATGCTGGCCACATGCTAAAGCTATAGGAGTTAGTTTCAATCCCTGCATTTTCTGAGCTAAATTTTTTTACTTAGGTCGATTTCTGCATTTTCTAGGATCTTTTATTATTGCAAGGAAAATAAGCAACAACGAGATGACAATTTCAGATTACACCATCACATTGAAAGCCAGATAGTCACACCGTGTCCAGAGAGCAGCATTGCACCAATAATACACCAATGGGGGTTCGTAGTACTAAAAACCAATGTCCTGGAGAGCATATTCTCTCATGATCAACACAAGAATCCAGTCCCTTCACTCTCCTACTTGGCGCTCGGCGCCCAGCCTACTCCTAACACAACTACTACAGCCTACTAATTGACAATGCAACTGTTGACATCAGCAGCAACCCGAAGTACTTGCAGATGTCGCCCATGCAGACCATCGCCAATACAAGGTAAGTGCCCTCACATCATCATCATCATCATCATCCTTCACCTATCCCCTGATTTTACACCCACGTTTGTCCTCTCTTACACCCGAAGACTACCCCTGTGCCTCACTGTAGTCCAAGCCCACCAGCTATGGTGGCTGGGCTATGGCGCTGCCCTCAGCAGCGCCCTTCTTCCCTGCACGACCGCACGTGCTGCACCTCGCCTCTCAGCGCCAGCCAGCAGCCGTGAGCCCTTGCTCCAGCAGCGCTGCCGCTAGCATGCGAGTACCTGAATGAGGCTGCAAGGAGTGAGCTCTTTCCTTTATGGAAAGAGTTGGCCTGCTCGCGCAGCCTAACTGCACTGGCCTGGGCCCAGAAGCTTCCGGAAGGCCCCCGGAGGCTGCCTGTGTGCAGCAGCTACTGGGCTGTTGGGCCTCGTTTGGTTGGGCGCCCAACTGTCTTTGTATGAGGCTGCGAATCACGCCCAGGGCCTGCATTCTTTGGAAAAGCTCGGAAGGCCGTGGAAATGTCTTTGTTGCCCGGCCTGAGTTTCTCTCAACCAACTGGCGCGTCGCAACTGCCTGGACCCCAAATATGAAATTGACAGTCGAGGGCCTCTTGCAATATGTCAGGCCTGCCTTCACTTAGGGCGGGCAATGCTGCAAACATGGCCCCATAGGCCTACCGAGGACCCTGATCCTTGCATTCCCTCCTCCTTTACTTCGCGAGTCCTCTGAGAAGTCTCTTATCCTGCAGGCATCTTCCCCTTGAGTGCTCTTTCGTAACCTGCAATCACTTGAGGTGTTGTTCTCATGAGTTATTCTCCTGTGAACCAGCGATCCTCCTTAGGATCCAGATGATGTCTGAAGCTCACACGATACTGCATTCTCGGTTTAGGAGGGCGCCCTCTGCCTGGTGGTCGAGGAACAGGCATCACTCGATGCTCAACGAACTGGTCCACGTCCACTTCGCCATCCATGGTTGGGGGCAGCATTGATCTTCTGGAGGGAAACTGCTCAGTGGCAGTAAAAGGTGCTAACTTGGAGGCATGGAACACAAGGTAGGAACGTAAGTGAGGTGGGATGCGAATTACATAAGAAGGACCGTCTTGTTGATCTTCTGGAGGGAAACTGCTCAGTGGCAGTAAAAGGTGCTAACTTGGAGGCATGGAACACAGGGTAGGTACGTAAGTGAGGTGAGATGCGAATTACATATGAAGGACCGTCTGGTTGATCTCCTACAGTGTCTAAGATCTCCCAGGGCCCAAAGTACTGTGGCATTAGCTTGCGGGATATGCCTAACTCCTCACCAAGCTCAACGGACTTGATCGAGACTCTCTCGCCTACCTAAAAGTTAGAAGAACGTCTATGCTTATTCTCAGATGCAATCATTGCTTCCTGAGCTTTTCTGATATGTTCAACGGCCTGCTGCAGCATCTGTTCATACTTGACAGCAAACTCTATGCTGCTGGGTGCTGCAGTGGGTTCTCTTTCTGGTAGCAGAAAGTCAAGGGCGGATCGCGACTTCCAATCAGAGGTAGTTTGTACAGGCTGGCAACGAGAGGTAGTTTATCGTCCCAATCGTCCTGACTTGGCTTGATATAGTGCCCAAGCAGGTGTTGTACTACTCGGTTCATCTGTTCCGCTTGACCATTTGACTTAGGATGATTCCCTGAAGTCATTTGGAGTTTTGTGCCCATTTGTTCATCAGTAGACTGCCACAGTTCGCTCGTGAATCTTACATCCCTATCACTAACAATAGACGTTGGTAGACCAAAATCCCTTACCCAGTTGTCCATGAAGAGTTTGATGACAAAGTCATTTTTAGTAGTTTCAGGCATAGCGATTAGTCTTGCATACATTGTAAAGTGATCCACTATAACAAAGATGTGTCTTTTTCCAAACATGCTGGTCACCAGGGTATCCATGAAATCCATGGACACACTTTGGCCTTGTCCTTCAGGGATCGGCAAGGGCTTGATCAGCCCAAGCGGAGCCTGAGTCCTTGGTTTTTCCCTTTGACAAACCTGGCAGGTTTCAACATAGCGTTTCGCATTTTCCATCATAGAAGGCCACCAGAATCTCTGCACTAAGTTGGTTGATGTCTTCCTATAGCCAAAATGACCAGCTGCATCATGACATTCTCCTAAAAATAAACTACGCAAAGACTCACTATTAGCAACACATAGTCTTTTATTCCCTGCCTTCTCGAGAAACAGCAAGTCATCTACCATTGTAAACTCGTCCAAAGTCTTTTTGTCCTTTGCTTGGAATCTACGGATGATCTCTGACATAACTGGATCTCCCTGATAGACTTCCACCAACGATCGAGTGAGTTCGTCAAATATGTCGAACTCAGTGACTAGCGCGCCCAAATAATATGCCCTTCGTGAAAGTGCATCAGCCACTTTGTTATACGTACCCTTGATAGGATCAAGTTGGTAGTCATACATGTCTATCACTTGAATCCATCTTTTGAGTGCGTCAGATAGTACAGGCTGTGTCTTAATGCAGCGCAAAGTCTCATGGTCAGACCTCACATACAAGAGTCTTGCTAGGAGGTAGTGTCTCCAACGCTTTGTACATGGCGTAGAACTCTCTCTCATATGTGGACTTGGCTAACTTCTGAGAAGGCATCTTTTTACTCATGTACTCGACCGGTCTCAACTTTGGCCCATCCTGTTGCGCAAAGACCGCACCAAGGCCATATTGGCTAGCGTCTGTGGTCACAACAAATGGCTTGTCAAAGTCCGGAAGTTTGAGAACTTCATAGTGTGTCAAAGCATACTTCAATTTCTTGAAGCTTGCTTCACACTCCTCAGTCCACTCCCACGGGTGTCAAGTCGAGTTAGATCTGTTAATGGGGAAGCTATAGTACTATAGTTTTTCACAAACGGACGATAGTAGCCCGTCATCCCCCAAAACGATCTGACCTCAGTAACAGTTTGAGGTCTGGGCCAGTCACGTATGCTGCCCACCTTGGCATCATCAGGCCTCAATCCATCTGCTGAGTTTTGATGACCCAAGTACAAGATCTTAGTGCGACCAAACTCGCATTTCTCCAAGTTAACCTTGTACTGGTGCTGTCTTGGGAGACCCAACACTGTTTTCAAGTGCTCAGCGTGCTCCTCTACAGTCCTACTAAAGATGAGGATATCGTCGAGGTACACGACGATAAACTTGTCTAAGTAGTCATGAAAAATCTTGTTCATCGCGTGCTGGAACGTACCAGGTGCATTGCATAGACCAAAGGGCATCACCACAAACTCGTACAGACCGTACCTGGTCTGAAATGCGATTTTGTGCTGGTCCTCAGGTCTCATGGCAATTTGACGGTATCCGGACTTCAGATCTATCTTGGTGAAGTACCGGCATCCCTGCACTCTATCCAAGAGGTCGTTGATGCGGGGTAGGGGCTCCGTGTTCTTAACAGTGATGGCATTGAGGCCCCTATAGTCAATGCACATCCTTAGGGTACCTTCCTTCTTTGGTACGAATAGGACTGGAGCGCCGTAAGGGGAGGTACTAGGCCGTATCCATCCCTTCTCTGTGAGCTCCTTGAGCTGGCGGCGGAGCTCATCCAAATCCGCAGGAGATTCGTCCTCTAGGCACCTTACTACCTGGGACAACCTCTATTGCATGGACAACCTCCCTTTCTACCACGCCTGTGGGCTCCTAAAAAAGGTATGAATATTGTGCGACGACTGATTCTATCTCTGGGGTGTTTTTACGGCCTCCCCTTTCTCAGAGACAAATACTAGATACATGCCCTCCTCGCGATTCTACTTATAATAGTTATAGAAGGATGATGTACAAATGCACCAGTAGTTTTCTATCAGACTGCTAGCTTTGAACTTTTGCAATTTAACAGATCTACCGTTGGGCAATTTGTGAATCAATACCTTTCTATCCCAGTCAAACTGCGGTTGAGCGACCTCGAGGTAGTACATACCTAGGAGCATATCAAAAGGCAGTTTGTCGCTAACCTGGACGGAGATCTTATGGCTCACTTCCCCTCCTCCATAGGAGAAGGTGCACCTCGAGGAGTACATACCTAGGAGCATATAAAAAGGCAGTTCGTCGCTAACCAGGAAGGCGATCTTATGGCTCACTTCCCCTCCTCCATAGGAGAAGGTGCAGACTACGTCCTTAACATAGTCTTTTACCAACATTTGGTGTTTGTTGGCCAGCGTAGAAGCTACAGTTCTGCTAAGCCGCTGCACTTGGTCCCCTAAGCACAGTCTATCCACACAAGCACGACTGATGAAATTTCGTGTAGAGCCTAT
>BFEA01000597.1:526706-576446 GCA_003427395.1 Chara braunii | reverse complement strand
GAATTCTTGTCCTAGCTCACTAGCCTTGACCCAGACTCGTTCCCCTACCTGAAATGAGGACTGTCTACGATGTTGATTCTCAGAAGCAATCATTGCTTGCTAAGCTTTCTTCATATGCTTGACAGCTTCTTGCAGCAACTTCTCATACTGCACACCATATTCGAGTGTGCCTGGAGTTGCAGCGGGTCGGTTTTCAGGTAGGAGGAAGTCTAGGGCGGATCTAGGCTTCCATCCCAAGTGAAGCTGGTTAGGAATAACGCCGGTACTGCTGTGTACAACATTGTTGTACAGGCTGGCGATGAGAGGCGATTGCTCATCCCAGTCATCCTGGTTGGGCTTGATGTAATGCCTCAGCAAGTGTTGTACAACTCTATTCATTTGTTCGGCTTGTCCGTTGGCTTCAGGATGATTCCCTGAAGTCATCTGAAGTCGACTGCCCATCTGTTCAGCAGTCTTCTTCCATAGCACACTTGTGAAGCGGACATCTCTGTCACTAACGATGGTCTTTGGTAAACCAAAGCCACGCACCCAGTTGTCCTTGAACAACTTGATGACATGGTCAGTCCTTGCGGTCTCTGACATTGCAACTAGTCTAGCGTACTTGGTGAATCGATCGATGATGACAAATATGTGCCTCTTGCCACTCTTGCTGGTCACCAGGGTGTCCATGAAATCCACGGAAACACTCTGTCCTGGACGAGTGGGGATAGGTAAGGGCCTCAACAACCCAAGCGGTGCTTGAGTTCGCTGCTTGTCCCGCTGACAGACCTGACAGGTCTCTACGTACTTCTTTGCATCATCTAACATTCTAGGCCACCAAAGTCGTTGTACTAGATTAGCACTCGTCTTCTTGTAGCCAAAGTGCCCGGTTGCGTCATGGCATTCTCCTCGAAATAAATTACGCAAACGTTCACTAGATGGAATTACTAATCTTTTTATTCCGGCCTTATCAAGATAGAGAAGCCCGTCCACCATCACAAACTCACTCTTTGTGGCCTTGTCTTTTGCCTGAAGTTTGCGAATGATATCCATTGTGACAGGGTCTTCCTGATAGGCTCCCACCAACGATTGAGTTACTTCATCAGATACACCAAAGTCGGAAACTAGCGCACGTAGGTAGTCTGCCCTACGTGATAGCGCATCTGCAACCTTATTGTACTCTCCCTTCAGATACTCAAGCTTGAAGTCATATTGATCTATGACCTCAATCCATCGCTTGAGTGCATCAGAAAGAGCCGGTTGAGTCTTGATCCATTTGAGGGTCGGATGATCAGTCCTCAAGTAGAAGAACCTTCCCAATAGGAAGTGTCTCCAATGGACAAGTGCTTTATATAGAGCATAGAGTTCCCTTTCGCAGGTGGACTTTGCCAATTTCTTTGATGGCATCTTCTTGCTCATGTACTCAATCGGTCTCAACTTTTTCCCATCCTGTTGAGCCAGCACTGCGCCAATGCCGTATTGGCTTGCGTCAGTGGTCACTATGAATGGCTTCTGAGGATCGGGAACCATGAGGACCTCATGATTCATGAGTGCATGCTTCAATCTCTTGAAAGCACCCTCGCACTCATCACTCCAGTCCCACGGCGTGTCAAGTCGAGTTAGATCAGCCAAAGGAGAGGCGACCGTAGAATAGTTCTTGACGAAGTTCCTATAATAGCCGCACATTCCTAAGAAAGATCTGACCTCAGTGACTGTCTGAGCTCGTGGCCAGTCGCGTATACTAGCCACCTTCGCATCTTCCGGCCTAATCCCTTCCGCGAATACTTCATGACCCAAGTATAATATCTTAGTGCAACCGAATTCACACTTCTCTAAGTTGACCTTATACTTGTGTTGTTGAAGGAGTGAAAGTACCTTTTCGACATGTTGTGCATGCTCCTCGGCAGACTTACTAAAGATCAGAATGTCGTCTAGGTAGAGCACGAACTCATCTAAATGGTCATGGAAAATCCGATTCATAGCGTGCTGGAACGTTCCTGGCGCATTGCAAAGACCAAACGGCATCACTACAAACTCATACAGACCATAATGTGTCTGAAAAGTTGTCTTGTGTTGGTCTTCAGGTCTTATAGAGATCTGATGATAGCCGGATTTCAAGTCTATCTTTGTATAGTACTTGCATCCCTGCACCCTATCCAATAGGTCGTCTATGCGAGGTAGAGGCTCGGCGTTCTTCACTATGATGGCATTGAGGCCTCTATGGTAAATGCACATCCTCAATGTACCCCCCTTCTTAGGTACGAAAAGCATGGGAGATCCGTAAGGGGAAGTACTAGCCGAATCCATCCCTTCTCTGTCAGCTCTTTCAGTTGTCGCCGGAGTTCATCTAACTCGGCGGGAGCCATCCTATAGATCCTTCCCTTTGGGGTTTTACTCCCTGAAATGATTTCTATAGCATGGACAACTTCCCTTTCTACGACCCCTGTAGGCTCTTCGAACAGATCAGGGAACTTAGCAACGACGCGTTCTATCTCTGGGGGTGTTTTAACGACCTCCCCTTTTCAGAGACATACACTAGGTACATACCTTCCTCTCGATTCTACTTATAATAGTTGTAGAACGCTGATGCGCACAAGCAGCCATAGGTATCTATATGCCACTGGTTTTGAACTTAGTCAATCCGACTGTTCTACCATCAGGCAACTAATGCTTTAGCACCTTCTTATCCCAGTCAAACTGGGGCTTAGCAACCTCAAGGTAGTACATGCCTAACAACATGTCAAATGATAAGTCGTCGCTAACCAAGAACGAAATCTTATGATTAAGTTCTCCTCCTCCATAGGAGAAGGTACAGACTACGTCCTTGATATAGTCTGTTACAATCATGCGCTCCTTGTTGGCCAAAGTAGATGCTACAGGTCTACTAAGGTGCCTTACCCGGTCCTGTAGGTGCAGCCTTTCCAAACAGTCGCGACTTATGTAATTCCACGTGGAGCCTATGTCTATGAAGGCACCACATTTGCGGCCTCCTACATCGACTTCCACCACGAAATGTTCCCCTCTAGGACCTTTCCCATGCGCCACCCAAGACTCGCGAGGGTCCTTGTTTGACCACTCACTCTCCAAGTCTTCTAAGGCTTCAGACACATCTAACGTACAGAGCATAGTTTGGTCTAGATGAATCTGCGAGGTGACTAAAGAGTCGTTAGCTTCGGCCTGCTCATGAAGTGGGGAGGGTATCAGGCCCACTTCATCTTGAGTAGAAGCAACTAAAACTTCCACCGGCCTCATTTGTTTCCCGAGCTAAAAGCCTGGGAAGAAGATGCCCCCATCTTAGGAGGTATCTTCTGCGTGACCTTAGCGTTCGGGCACTTGTACTGGGTGTGTCCGTATTCACCACAGTTGATACAAGCACCACGCACTCGGCGGTCCCGCCACACTTCTTGATCAAGACCTGCCTTCACCCAATCAGCCACTTTGGTGTGATTGGAGGCGGCCTTCCCTTGACTCTTTGGTTGGCCCTTCACTCGGCCACCATCCTCAGCCTTAACTATTGCGGCGAGGGTGCTACCCTCAGCCAACTCCTCGTCATCGTACTCTGAAGTGTCCAGCAGGTCGGTGAGCTCATCGAACTCTGTTTGAGTCCCATCGGGCTCGACCATCATCAACTTGGCCCCTTTCTTCTTCCACTCCTGCGGACTCTTCCTCTTCTTCGTGTCATTCTGAGAGGGTTGAGCATTGCTTAGAGTGGCCTCCAAATCTAAGGCTTTCCTAGACAATGTTTCGAACGAATGGTACTCGAGGCGGGCCTCGCTGGCCAATAAGTTCCTGATGTTTTCTGGAAGACATCTAACAAACGTAGTTAACAGGAACTGGTCACTGTAGTTGATGCCAGGGACGAGGATCAAGCTCTCCACGGTAGTCGTAAGCTCTCTGACCGACTTGAATTTTCGTTGGTCTAGTCTATTGATCGCATCAGTGGCTCTTTGTGCCTCCTGTGGATTATGCCATCGAGTTTCTACCATCTTCATGAACTGGTCTAACGTAAGTGACTTAGCCCAGTCCGCCATACGTCGTCCGTACCCGGCCTTCACAACTACACCATCTAGCCATTTGGCTGCCTTACCCTCAAGGTAAGATGCAGCAGTAACCACTTCGTCCTCCAGCAAGGTCCTCTTTGCCTTCACCCAAACCGGGACTGTTCTCAACCAAGTGTTGAGTTCTTCGTCCTTTCTCTCGCCTGAGAAGGCAATAGGCGGTTTCATTGGGGTCTTAGGAAACCATTGACCCTGCGGCTGTCCCTGTTGCGGAACAGATTGTTGCTGTGGTGTAGCAACCACCGCTGGACCCGAAGAAGAAGATGCAGCAGTCTGTGCGGCTGCTGCAGACGTGCCACTTGGCTGTGGGCCAACTTGTACTGGAAAGGGGCCTGACATCGCCGTTAACGGCAACGACGACTGTGCTGGAGGCCTAAATCCTGGCCTTGTCAGAACGTCTAGGATCTGGTCAAGAGTGCTCTGCATGAAGTCCAATCTGCTGTCCACGTGCGCATGCAACGACAACATATTGTTCTTCAGTACTTTCATTTGGTCAGACAATGCTGACTCATCCAAGCCTTCTAACTCTGCTTTGTCAGCCTCTAAAGTATCAAGCCTGGCTGTTCTAATGTTAATCTCTCTTTCTCTATCGGTTGCTTTCTTCAGGTCCCTCTCTAACTGTTCACGGATCCTTTCGACCTACTGGAGCTCCCTGAGCTCCATTTCGCGAGGAGTCAACGGGCTGAACTGCGAGCCCGCCATTTGACTTGTAGATTGACGAGAACCCAACGAACTGGAAGTACCCGTGGACCCTGTTGGCATTCCCAACTGGGTCCCATTGGTCCCAGACAACGCAGCAGAGGATGCTGCTGAACTAGTCATGGCTGCTGCCCTGACTGCTGCTGCAGCCTGTTCCCTAGCTGCGGCGTTTGCTGCTTCCCTAGCTGCTGCTAGTGCACGGGCTCTGCGTTCGGCACGAAGCCGTCTTTCGTCTTCCGGTTGCAAGGTATGGAACACATGCGGGATCCTACTTGATATCGCACGTGTTAGTCTAGCATCGTCAACTCTCTCCTCATCAACGTCTGACCCGTTCATCAATTAGGCAAACATTATCTGCACTAGAACCCCCTAGTGGAGTCCTACCACAGCATGTGTCTGACCGACACCTAATTTTCTAAAAATAGTTGTGTCCGGCAGGTTCCCTATTGTACCGATCAAGTGGCATGTCTACAACATTCCCAACAGATTGTCAATATAGTCTATGTGTATCCTGATGAGTTCACTTACAGCAGCAAGCATGTTTTGCAAGTATGAAGTTATCGGTTCAAGTCCGATCGTCTCCAATTTCCCCGTAAGCCTACGTAGCTCAGGTGGTAGAGCATTCCCTTGGTAAGGGAAAGGCCTCGGGTTCAAGTCCGGTCGTAGGCTCCGTCTTATTTCCAGCAAAAAGATAAGTCCAATAATACCACCTACAGGCAAATAACGTAATGCATTTTCGTGAATTTCTGCTAACTTTATATTTAGCATCATAACCACAAATAAAAATAGAACAGCTATAGCTCCTACATAAACAACTTTACAAAATGATTTAAAAAGGGTTATTGCTTATTCTACTACTGGCTATGGTAGCATACAACAGTCCTAATCTAATCTGTCTGTGAGGTGTTAGCAGTCTGTCCACCAACTAATCAAGAATACAAAAAACCATGTTGCAGATGTATGATTGATGGGTATGGTTGTGTTTCCAGTTGAGCACCAATTAGAACCTAACCTCCCCCCAATCCAACATACCGGACAGCATCAATGAGCAAGCGGTGTCTTCGTGTGTTGTCGGCCCACCCCTGTGCCCAAGTCGTTACCGAGCAAGCCAGCCCAACCACTCTTATTTACCCTCGTACGGCGACGAGCCTTCCTGTCCATGTGATCTGGCTGATCAGGAGGAATTTATCGAGCGCCCCCATCTCTTCAGGAATTCTTTAACGTTGCAGTCAGGACGACGATCACAGCCAGAATCAACCAAGTCCCCAACCAGAAATGTTTATAGACGGTCTGGTAAGCGTCTCATAAAAGGTTGGCACACCCGGCATGACTTCTATTTAGCGCAGCAAGTGGCAAAATGGACAGCTGCCATTGCATGCGTGACCTACTCCCATTGGGTTGGCATGGTGACCGTGACCCAGTGCTTCGACCAGGGCCCTTCAGAGGCACCGCCCTTTCTCCTTCCAGATGCTTCCGGGAAGATTGTCGTCTCTCAAGGTAGCGCGCTCACGACACCTCACCAAAAGAGAGGACTCTCAAGTTGGACTCACTTCCTCACAGTAAGAAGAGATTGAGAGAGTAGATAAGGTAAGGGAACAACGTACGTGGAGATAGCTGCCCCCAACCACAGATTTCTCACCAATTGAGCTTAGTGTGCATTTGATGCCCGGTCCTTGGCCTCGGTACCACCCACAACGCAATGCAGTGCCACCTCAGCCTAATGCCACATCAGCATGCTCTCATCACCAATCATACATTCTGTCCGTCACCACGGCATACACTGCCGTCTTAGCCTTCTGGCGCACCCCTCTCTACCCAGGGTGTGCGCCTAGGTGGCCTGACGTCACAAGGACCAACTGCGAAGAAGCATCGTCAACGCACCAAGTCTGTATAACGCCAGCGTGCCAAAGGTAAGTGGCGAATCATGCCGGCTCTGATACCAAATTGCAAGGAATATGAATACGGACGACGCACAGAAATCCAGATTGCAAAATCACACTGAAGTCCAAGTAGTCAAAGCCAGAGCAGATAGCACAATGGAACCGAGTAACCATCCATTTGAGAATGATACAGAAGAATGGTGAGTCAATGTCCAAGCCCAACAGGGCAACACCAACAGCATAACCCAACGCCCTATCTACTCTACAGCCTAAGCCTACAACTACAGCAATGAAAGCAACCAGACAACTTGACTACCAGCGAGTGATGATGTCAACACCAATGCCGACCTCCACCTCCACCAGATACGTGTCCTCTTCACCCACACTCTCCCTTGTTACCCACACAGCGCCCTTCACCTCCGAAGAACCACCTTCGCCCTCACCTGCCCTGCGCCCTCATGCAGCCTGGCTATGGCTGACACCGCCCTGCGCCCAGACAGCGCACCACCGCATTAGTGTTGTCTGTCTCCCTCTACCCAACGCAGCTTTACACGGCGCAGCAGCTCGCATTCGCGCAGCCTGCCGGCAATGCCTGCATTTGCCAAAGATCCCTGCCCACTCGCCCTGCTTGCCTATATGCCAGTGTTGCGTGTGGGCGGCCTCCCTTCAGCCTGCGACTGGGCCCCAGAGAATTAACCCAGGCCCGATGCAGTTGGGGCCCGGGTGATGCAGTTGTGCCTCTTTTGTCAAGGCCTGCGGCCAGATTCAGATAGTGGGCCGATTTCCCTTTGGCGTTTTCGGCCTCTATACCCAGCATGCATTGTCGGCGTCACGTTCAAGTGCCCAGGGCCTAACTAACTCAGAGGCCCTGGGATTTCCACATTTGCAGAGATTCGAGACTCGGTGCACTCCAACCAATTGGCGTGCTGCAACTGTATGGACCCCACTTCGTGAAATGTTTGCACATAGGGCTCTTGTTGATTTGCTGGCCCGCCTTCACTTAGGGCGGGCACGAGGCTTGCTGGGGCCTTAGCCCATAACATGTACATCATGGCAAGGCCCCTTCTTGAGGGCTCAATCCTCACATTTGCCTTTCCAGTGGCGGTTCTTCTACCTCTTCCTTCTCTTCTACCGCCTTGAGCTTCTCTTCTCTTCTTTCTTTAACCTCTCTTTTTCTTTGGCCATCTCCTCCTCAATGTTCTTCAACTTCGCCGCTTGTTCTTCTGTCAAGGCCTTCTTCTTGGCCTCCTTCTCTCTTCTCTCTTTCAAGATGGCGGCGGCCTTCGCATCCTGCTTTCTTGTATAAGGGGAGGTGCTCGTTCCTGTACGCATGTCTACCATGGTGACAGACGCACAACCAAGTGACGGTTCCGCTCCTCACCACTTAGACGTCCCCCGTGACAGACTTACTTAAGACTTACTCAGTCTATGGACCACAGGATCCGTATGGAACCCTGTCAACTATGGTCTCTAGCCTAGACTCTAATACTACAGTCGTCACTACAGGATCTGTTGCTGATCAGGAGGCATTTAAGGAGATCCCCCATAACTCCTTAGGAATTCTTTAACGTCGCAAACAGGACGACGAGGTCAGCGGATCCTCTCAAGACTTAGATGGCCCATTGTGCAGCCCACAACTTGGATTTTGGGCCTACCGTGCCCGCCTGTCAGTACCGGTCCTTGCGAGGGTCCGTGTCCTCCGGGACAGTCGAGTCGTCAGACACAGTCTTTAGCCCTACTCAGCCCGTGTGGGTTTGGTCAACGAGGCCCTATCCTTCATACACGGAGTCCTATCACCTGGACAGAAGAGACTCAATGCAGAAAGAAGAGATAGACAGACTCAGGCTCAGCAAGTACCATAGGGCGAGTGCACATCCATAGGGCGAGGGGATAGGCTAAGGGCTTGGCGAGATTATACCGACTCCAGCTTGGTCAAAATCGAGGTCAACAGCTTCGGTCAACTCCTCGGTCAACACTCGGTCAACCCTTTGGTCAACGCCCAGTCAACCTCTAGGTCGGCTATCGCTGTCGGCACCTTCTTCCTCGCCAACCTCCCTTCTCTTCCTCCTCCACCTTTCTTCTTTCTCGCCCGTTCTCATTTTATTTTATTTTTGTTCACCCCCACTGTTTTCCTTCCACTTCGTTGTCCCTCCTTCCTTCTTCCTCTCCGATCTCACCCCCCTTCTCTACTTCACCTTCCTCTCTCCTCCATGTCATGAGCTTCGCGGCTATGGCCGCTACTTCGTCTTGGACCGCACAACTAATATTACGTTACTCCCTCTCTCTCTTCAGGAGAATATCTTCAGCGCAGGTACGTGGTAAACCAATCTTGTATCGCTTAATTCTCTCTCTCTCTCTCTCCCTCTCTCTCTCTCCCTCTCTCTCTTTGTTTTCTTCGGCGTTGTCTTCCTTGCAGGTACACGGCACCCTCTTCCGCAGCGAAGCTATGGCGGACTTCCTTCTTCAACAGCGCTCCTCAACTATGGTGCCCTACGGCGCGCGTCTCTCTCCTGCTGCAACGGAGATGGCGCATGGGATAGCGGGTACCAGCTCCGATACCAGTGCAATCAGACTCGCTTCCATTCACCCTTCACATGCATAAAACAGGTTGCGCAGCAAACTGCCGACAAGCGCCCACTTCAAACTCAGTGATATGGAAACCCGGAACACAGTTCAGATACAATTTCACTTCAGATGGCTCTGGAGCATCAGCGCCTGTACAACTCTCTGTTCGTCACTTGCTCAACACTGCTGTCCGCACACAGGATCACCTTGGATATCCCACACACAACACACTGTACACTCGCACACTCACACACGCCACTCTCTTTCCTATCAACTATGGTGGCTATGGCCGCTGCTATCCTATCGCTTGGCTAAGCTTCCTTCTCGCCCACTTCGTCTTCGGGCCTTCTGCAGACCACCTCGTACAAGTCACTGTGGGAGCGCTTCCGCATGGCTTACGTAGGAATCAATGAATGGCTGGTCGTTGCCTCTCAATTTATACTGTTGTAGCTCGTTAGTCTGGCCCTTTCCCATGCCCGTGGTGCACACAGCCCCGTACGGTACTTGCTTGACTGGACTAGGACTGACTGGGACTGGGACTGCTGACTCAGCACGGGTAGACTCCACCACTTGCCCACTTGCCTCTGTCCCGAACGTGAGCAGCTTCGAAAGGCCAATACTAGGACCTTCCAAAAGGTTTAGTCTTGGCCTTACGGAGACTGTAGCAGCTACGACCTTGACCTTTCAGGACTGTAGCAGCTACGACCTTGGCCTTTCAGAAGTCCTGAAGCTACGACTTCTAGAACTCCTAAGATCTCCTACCCGACAGATCTACAGATCGAACCCCTACAACCTATAGACCCTACGACACTCTACCAACCGTTACGAATACACAGGTCAGGGGTTCAACTCCTAGGGTCGACACCGATACTGTACACAGGTAAGTTGAGAACTAGTGATCGAGTTCTGGGATCTGCATTCGCTACTGCTAATAGGTGAAAACCATTTCAGTATTGGCGTATCAATTGGAACATGTGCTTCTCGAAGGGCTGGCAATGCTTTGGGCCTTGGAGCGCCAACAATAAGGAAATCTTGGAGTCTGGGAAAATGCCCCTTGACACCTGGCCCCAAATGCTCCTGGCTTCTCCCCAAATAGTGGTTGCCTCAACGCATTCCATGAGGCAACGCTGCATTGTCTCTGGGATTCCCTCTTGACACACTCTACATACTGCGCTCTCCGAATCTCTCTGCCTCAGACTTCTTCACTCATTTAACCAGACATTCACCGAAAGTGCCACATGAGCTATTAGCCATTGCATACTTCTGACTGAGCTCAGGCGTGCAAAGCTGGCGGTTTACACTCCAGCCTCCGCAGCGGATTTCCCGGGCAAACGGTTACAAGACCCTCCTTCAATGGATGGTCATCAGGAGGTCGACCGTGTTGTCGGAGCAAACACCCTTACAAGGGTATTTGCTCGCAATTTTACATTCAACATAGTACCAACACTGGTTGCCATACCGGGGGTGGTCAGGGGTGAAGAATGAGAGCTTTCGGCTTGACACCGTAAAGCGAATCTCTCGACCATTGAGGCCGGGGTAACCTAAGGAAATACCTTGTCACTACACTTAGCAGCAACTATCAGTATTGGCCCTAAGAAGGGATAACAACTAAAGACGTCTTCGACTTGGCCTCAAGTACCCGGCACACCTATTACCACTTAAGGTGACACCGGCTTATCTACCGCCTGAACCTTGAACGTCACAGTCACGGGTAGGTATCGGCCCTATGGGCCTTTCTATCAAATGAAATACCCCTGCAGGATGCATACGCTCTCGGTCCAATAGATACTCAGACACGCGTGCACAAACATAGTCTTAGGGTCGGACTCTGGCCATGAGGTGGACCGAGCCGCTTCTCCATGTATACGTAGCCGGCTCCTTTTTAACCGTAATAGGAGCTAGCTTAGTAGGTTTCGGGGCAAGACTGATAAGCTGCGGACTTGGGGATCGAATCTGCCTTACCTCTGAGCTAGTTCCTTTTGGTAAGGAGCTTGATTTTTATTTACCCCGGGGTCAAACGGATGGGACTCGAACCCGCGAAAAAATAGTTCAAGTTAATTTGGTAGTAGAAGCCGAGAATAACGGGGCTGCAACATTTGGCAGGCTAGGGTGGTTAGTCGTTAGATTGCAGTTAGATTTTGTTTTTTTGTTTTTTGTTTTTTTTGCCCTCTTATTTTTCTTTTATTTCTTTTTTTTCCTTTATTTCCCTTTCTGCTCGTACGAAAACCTTTGTGAACTTACCTTACTGCACCTGCCCTGGTTTTTCGGGCGAATTCCTTCAGAAGGAGGGTCGATAAGCCACGAAGGCTGCCGAATCGAATGGGGGTGGACCCGACGCATGCGCACAAGGGAAAACAAAAGGAAGATCTGCACGAGGGGGATATGCACGAACTGAGAATTAGTCGCGTGCAGTCATGCTTACGACGGAGGAAACCATGCACGGAGAGTAGTGAGTAAGACACGAGCAGTGAACGAAGAAAGGGCGCACAAAGAAGGAAGGGAGGATCGAGGCTTAGAGGGGAGAGAAAAGAGGCGTGTAAGAAGAGGGAAGAGGAGATTTGTGCGTGCTTCGGCTCGTAAGAGGCTGGCAAGTAGTTGCCACAAATGATGCTCAGCCATCTCTTCGTCCTTCTTGAGGGGCTTGCTGTATCCGCTCGTCACTAGCGGTGGTCGCCAATTTCGACACTTTTCATCCCTTAGGATTCGAGGAGAGGGTGAGCGTATAGAAGGAGAAGGAGAAGAAGGGGGAGAAAGGAGAGGAAGAGGGAGTCGAAGGAAAGAAACTACTCACCTACGACGCAAGGAGCATCCGACTATCGACAACGACGACTGTGACAGCAACGATAACAACGAGGGAGGAGCAGGTGAGTTTTCCTACCCCGATGACCTCCCGCTACTCCCAACAACAAGGAGATCATCGAACGAATCTTCCACTGGAATGTGGAAATATACACTACCGCGTATGAGGACAAGTGTGCATATGTGATCGCTCGCTACCTTTTTGGGTTCGACGTGTGTGACTGTGTTCCTATCCGCGGCCGGCGTAATGTTCTGAGCGAAACATAACGAATTTACCACCACAATGGGGAACTATGCGCTGCTATACGTGTGCGTGTGTGCCGATCACGCGGCTAACAAGGCAACAAAGGATGAGTGAAAAACGAAATCTACCGCTAGAACATGGAAATATACACAAGAATCAAACGAACCTACCCCCTAAAAGGTGGACATATACAGTGTGTAAAGGATATGTGTGTTTGAGTGTGTGTGTGTGTGTGCGGGTATGTGGGCGCTTGAGTGTGAAAGAAGGAGAGCGCGTGTGAGAGGGAAGATAGTGAAGGGAGAGATGGGAGGAAAGACCTGCCTATGTACTTCGCGAAGTCAGTAAAGGAGGGTTCGGCTTCTCGATAAGTCGGTGAAACTCCGGCGGGACAGTTGTCACAGCCACTCGTTGTTATCCTCTTCTCCCTCTCTACCCCCAAATTACCAGGTAGTTCGGTCTGATGATATATATATATATATATAAATATATATATATCATCACAAACAGAACTGCCCGGTAAACCGTAGGCAGAGAGAGAGAAGAGGACAACAAACGAGGGGCTGTGACAAACTGTTTCATCGAAGTTTCACCGACTCATCAGGAGGCTGAACCCTCATCGTCACAAACAGAACTGCCCGGTAAACTGTAGGCAGAGAGAGAGAAGAGGACAACAAACGAGGGGCTGTGACAAACTGTTTCGTCAAAGTTTCACCGACTCATATAAGTTCTGTTTGTGATGATATATATATATATATATATATTTATATTTATATATATATATATATCATAACGAAAGTAGTTTCCTCCGTATCTTGTTTTGCGGCCGGGTGTATTGTACTCAGTTGAGCACTGCATATGGGAGTCGGACCATTCAAGGAATGAGGGAGAGGGAAGGCAGAAGAGAGAGAGATGCAAGAGAAGAAGGAGAGTGAAGAGGGGGAAGAGAAAGTGGAGTAGAGCACGTACTCTGTAGCCAACATGCTCTCCGACGCCTACTCATCTTGGACCTCTCGTATAGGGGATTGACGATGACGGATGATGCAAAAGACATACCTAGTGCAGGAGGCATGTGGCATGTCGAGAAAATCGTGGTCGTCATCTTCAGCGTTGAAGGTAGGGTAGGAAGGATCTGCCAGCGGTAGTCTGAGCGCCAAGTGCCAGTTAGGATAACGGCAGTGGTCTGGGTATGACTCTACTCTGTCTTTTTGTTGTATGAGTTACCCAGCTTCCCGATCGATGGTCGTTAAGAAGAAGTTAGATCAGGAGGTGATGATGGTGCTCGTCAAACGAGTCGCTAAGTGTTCTTCATCCTACCCACCTTCAATTGAAAAACTTCTTGATGAGTACAAGGACTTGCAGATTGAGCCGACAGGAATTACTGAGAGTGCTATCAAGCACACCATTGAGATCATTCCCGGAAGTAAGATTCCCAAGGGTCCCATCTACCGAATGTCTCCTAGGGAACTTGAGGAACTGCGGAAACAGCTGCAAGAACTTACTGACAAAGGATGGATTCGCCCTAGCTCATCTCCTTATGGTGCGCCTGTCTTATTCGTGCCTAAAAAAGAAGGTGAACTTCGTTTATGTATTGATTACCACGGGTTGAATTCCGTCACTGTTAAAAACGTGGAACCTCTTCCGCGTATTGACGATCTATTGGATCAGTTGCAGGGATGCAGGTCTTTCAGTAAGATTGATTTCAAATCAGGGTATCACCAGGTTGAGGTGGCACCTGAGGATCAACACAAGACGGCTTTCCGAACCAGGTATGGCTACTACGAGTTCGTGGTTATGACTTTCGGTCTGACCAATGCACCTGCGACCTTCCAAAGATCAATGGATGAGTTATTTCGTCAATGGCTTGACCAGTTCGTAGTAGTTTATCTTGATGACATTTTAGTGTATAGCAAAACACTAGAAAATCATGAAAAACACCTATAAATGGTTTCGCAGAAGTTGCGCGAGGGCAACTTTAAACTGAATCCAAAGAAGTCGGAGTTTGCTAGGCCTGAAGTCTTGTACTTCGGGCATATGGTAAACGAGGAAGGACTAGGGCCTGAAGAAAAAAAGATCACAGCAATCAGAGATTGGCCACAACCCAAGACTTTAACTGAACTACGATCTTTCCTAGGACTTCCTAGCTACTATAGGAAGTTCGTCAGAAACTTTTCCCTGATAGTTGCTCCTATGAGAAGATTATTGGGAAAGGAAAAACCTTGGTTGTGGGACAAAGATTGTGAGTCATCGTTTAGGAAGTTAAAACATACTCTGACCCACTACCCTGTCCTAAAGATTGTTGACCCTTCTCTTCCTTTCATAGTCACGACTAACGCCAGTCAGTATGGGATTGGGGTTGTGCTACAACAAGATGACGGTAAGGTATATAGACCTGTTGAGTTTATGTCGCGAAGACTTCTGCCAGACAAGGTAGCCAACTCTGCATATGGAAGGGAACTATATGCCTTTGTAGCTGCACTAGATACCTGGAAGCACTACTTGTTAGGGAGGCATTTCACTGTCTACTCTGATCACTCTACATTGAAGTGGATCAAGACTCAGCCCAAACTCTCCGACAAGTTGGTAAGGTGGTCCGCATTCCTTGATACATTTGACTTTGAGGTGAAAACCATTAAAGGTAAGTCTAACGTGGTTGCGGATGCTTTCTCCAGGCGTGCAAATTTCTTTAGAACTATTGTTTCTTATCTCGATATTGGAAATGAATTAAAGGAACAGATCCGCTAAGGTTATGGGAATGATCCTATTTGGAGTCCTATCATTCGAACTCTACGAAAAAACCCTGAGTTGTTTCCAGAATATCGAATGACTGATGGCTTACTCTTCTTGCTGACTAAAACCAAAAACTGATTGTGTTCCTCACCTAGAATCAATTAAAAGTTTGATCGTTGGGGAATGTCATGATGCAGAAGGTCACTTTGGTTTTAAGAAGACATATGCCGATGTGCGAGAACGTTTTGAATGAAAAGGAATGAAGGAAGATTGACTAACGTATGTGCGGACTTATCTTGTTTGTAAAGGAACAAGCCCTCACATGAGAATCCGATGAGACTACTACGACCACTGCCTATTCCAAGTGAGCCAGGTGAGTCCATCTCAATTGACTTTATGAGCCTCAATAGTCAAGTAATGGTAATCGTCGATAGATTTTCTAAGTATGCAATGTTCATTCCTTTGCCTGCTGAGGCTGGAACCAAACTAGTCATACAAAAATTTCAAATGTGATGGATCTCCGAGTATGGATTTCCCAAAACCATCGGATGGACCGTCAAATGCGGGGGAATCTCAACGATGAATGATGGACCCGCGGGGTCGTCGCCAGCTGCTGAAGTGACCATCCATGGTCCAAACCACCTAGGGAGGAGCTTGCGCGAGACGTCCTGCTCGAGCGCGAATTCCTCGGAGGCGACCCAAACTAGGTCACCAGCGCGAATTGGACATGGGATGCGACGCCGGTTCGCTTGCTGCTGCATACGGACCTGAGTCTTTTGCATGTTTGCGCGGGCTTTGGCCAACAGTTCCCTGTACTTCCGTGTAGAAGCGGGGGAGCAAGCGGCGTCTATATTGGCAGCCCGTGGAAGCAAAATGTCTGCGAAGATACGTCCTTTCCGTGCACCGTGGTGTAACTCGAATGGAGTCACGCCAATCGCCGGGTGCACCGAAGTGTTGTAGGCGAACTCGATGTCGGGAAGGCGGTCAACCAAGTCCTTCTGATCCGGGCGGATGAGCGTGCGGAGCATCATCTGCGCAGTCTGGTGCTCACGTTCCGTTTGCCCATCCGTTTGAGGATGCCGTGCGAAACTCGGTTTCATGCTGGTGCCGGATTCCGCCATGAGTGGCGTCCAAAAGGCCGACATGAAACAAGTGTCGCGGTCGCTAACGATGTCTTCCGGAACGCCGTGGCTGCAAAACCAGCCGGTATGCAAAAGTCGTGCGAGCTCGGGAGCCGTCGCATGATATTTGCATGGAAGAAATCGAGCGTACTTGCTCAAACAGTCAACGACCGTGAGAATACCATCATGACCAAGGCGATCGCAAGGGAAAGGGCCGGTCACATCCATAGCAATGGAGAGACCCGGTGCCCGAGGAATCGGCAATGGTTTCAGTTGGCCATAGGGGAGCTATTGGCGCCCTTTGTTCCGGTGGCAAACTGCGCATGATTGAATGTACCGGTTGACGTCGTTGATGATGTCCGACCAGTGAAATCGCTGGCGGAGTCGTGCTAGTGTGCGTGCGACGCCAAGGTGTCCCGCCAGCCTCGAATCATGGTATTCGCCACGGAGGCGAGTGCGCAAGATGCGGTCTTGGGGAACCACACAACAAGTCCTTGCCTTGTGTATGAAGAAGCAATTAGGCGTCGACAATGTGATAGTTGCTTGCCGGCGAATGATCCGATGATAAGTCCGCATAGAGTGTGGAGAATCCCGGATCCTATTGTAGTCGTTTACGAAGTGCTGTTGCAGGTTCTTGTCGAGGCCGAATGCGGAGTGCACCAAGGCGCAAAGATCAGGTCTTCACGAGAGAGCATCCGCTGCCTTGTTCGAGTAGCCCGGAATGTGCTTGGAGGTGAAGTCGAACTGGTCAATGAAGTACATCGACCGATCGTGCTGCTCACCGTGTCTTGCGTCTTGTAATACGTCAACGGATTGTTGTCCGTTGCCCATGTGAATCGCCGACGCCTGAGGAGAAAGTGACGCCAACGCTTAAGTACAGTGACAAAAGCTAGGAGTTCCTTCTTCCTCGGATCATCCAGAGTGTTGATGGGCGGCACCTTTTGGTTGAAGTACTTAACCGGATGCCAGTCTGCGTCGTCATGCTGTTCCAAAACCACGCCAATGCCGTAATCGGAAGCGTCCGTAGTCACTTTGGTGGGCAAAGCCGGGTCATAGATGCTTAGGACGGGAGCTTGAAGCAACGCCGTCTTCAGCGTGTGAAACGCATGCCGGGTACCTTGTCCGCGAGCGGACGAATGCCTTGCGGCGTGACGTAATGGCCTAAGTACTCCAGCTCTTGCTGGGCGAACTCGCACTTGTCGCTGTTCGCCTTGTACTTGGCGATACGAAGCCGCTCCAAAACGGTGCGAAGATGCTCGAGATGCTCGTTCAGGGTCCGGCTATAAACCAAGATGTCATCGAGGTAAATGAGCACGGTGCTGTCGAGTAAATCGCGGAATTCCGTCGCGATGGCCGCTTGCAAGGTAGCCGGGGCATTGGTGAGACCGAAACGCATGATGATCCACTCAAAGTGCCCATATCGCGTCTTGAACGCGGTTTTGTACCGGTCTCTTGGCTGGATCTCAATCTGATGATATCCTGACTTGAGGTCAAACTTCGAGAAGTACTTGGCGCCGCCTAGTCGCTCGAGAAGATCATCGATCCAAGGGAGAGGGTCGACGTTCTTGATCGTTTGCGCGTTAAGTTTTCGATAGTCCATGCACAAACGAAGGTCCTTCTTCTTCTTCCTGACGAAGAGAACGGGAGCAGCGTATGGCGAACAGCTAGGGCGAATCTCGCCCTTGGCCAAGAGGTCGTCTAGTTGTGCCCGAAGCACTTGAAGTTCCTCTTCGCTCATGCGGTAGA
The DNA here is from genome assembly GCA_003427395.1 of Chara braunii. Classification (NCBI taxonomy): domain Eukaryota; kingdom Viridiplantae; phylum Streptophyta; class Charophyceae; order Charales; family Characeae; genus Chara; species Chara braunii. The sequence goes on along the minus strand of BFEA01000597.1, from coordinate 558,628 downwards.
TGCATCCGCGTGGAGGTACGACACCGTCCTCGAGAGTGATCCCGTGGCGTATGGGCCGATCCGGTATGACTCCGGCGGGAGCTTGAAAGACATCCTCATAGCTGTCCAACAACTCAATGATGAGTGGGTCCGACGTATCCGTCTTCGGCTGACATTGGGTGGGAGGGCGTGAAGAAAACATATGCCCATCTCCTCGATGTCGTTCCGCCGGATGGATTGGCGAATGCTCGCCGCGGATACCACGCGACAACCAATTGAAGGATGAGGAAGCGGCACTGTACACGGGACTAGTTCGCCGCGCCGATCACGAACGTGAACGGTGCGTCGATGGAAGTTCACCGCATGGTCTTCGCTTTGCAGCCACGACATGCCTACGATCATATCGAACTTGGTGTCCAATATGTCGAAAGGCACGGCCTCGCATGCTAGCGGGGCAAAGTACACGGGCACCGAGTCAATGAATCGGTCGATTGACTTTTGCGTGTGACCATCGGCCAACGTGACGTGCGTAGGCTGACTTTTCCTTCGAACGCGAGGGCCTAGCCCGGCGCATGCCATGAAGTTTTGGCTGATGTAGTTGCGAGTCGCTCCACAATCGATCAAGGCACTGCAGGTCGCCTTTCCGATCTGAATGCGGATGTAGAGGAGCGGCGCGTCGTTGTCGACATACCGTTGCGTTGCGTACTCGCGGTCGATCTTCGCAAGATAGCTACGAAGGTCAACAACCACTACTCCGCCGTCCGTCGACGGAGGTGGTACTGCAGCGTGCAAGTATTCGCGTAGATGTGCCATTAAGGCATTGCAATGTGGAGTTTGCAAAAAACCGGTGGAGGGAAGAGGCAACCATTGGAAGTCCTCAACCGTCAACGGATCGAGATCCTCAAGTCTCGTCCAAGTTGACGGATCCTCCAATAAAAGGGTTGGCGAAGCAACCGGTTCGTTGTCCGACGGCGGAGCTGCCGCGCATACGCTTGAATCTTGCACGTGGAGAGGGTGGTTCAACGGTGGGACCAGCTCGACAACATAGTTCTCAAACTTGACGCGAGAACTTGTGACTACCGCAGTGTCCCCGGATGTGAGAGAGGCTGCTAGCAAGGCAACCGACTCCGGCGAACTGGGAAATGTTGTCGCTGCACTTCCCGCGGTGCTCAGTTTCCCAAGCCGGGACGCTTGACATTTTCCTTGTCCTTGTCGAGGCAGGCACTGGTGATGTGTTTGGTGTTGTTGCACCATAAACAACATGACCAATTCCGTCCCAACTTGAACATTTCTTCGGTAATGCCAAATTTCGTCCATGGTGCCTGTCGTGCTCCATCCGCCGACGCTTCTTTCGCCTTCTTCCCCCCTCGGGGTTTCGTGTGTCGTGGGGGTATCGCTGCCGCCACATCTCCATCACTTGATGTTGAAGCGGCTGCGTGGTCCTCACTTGTTCCTTGTTGGACTGCTGCTACTTGCGGCGTCCGTTGTCCCTTGCCTTTCTCCACGTAACCGGGCTGTTGGCGGGGCTCGTTAGCCGCACGCCGGTTACCTTGTATAAGTTCTCTAGCTTTGGCGATCATGTCGTCAAAGTTCTTATACTCAAATTCGCTGCCGAGAGCAGTCGTCAAGGCGTCGCAAGATCGGGCGAAGAACTCGCCTCGGATTGAGTCGAACGGTAGCTTCAACTCCGGGGTGGCGACGAGTCTTTGCCACTCCGTCAGCTATTCCCACGAAGGTTGCTGGCCTTGGAAGATGCGAAAGATCTTGTTCAAGGCGCGATGCTTGTCGTTGTTCACCATGAACCGGGTCTTCCACTTCTTTTCAAACTCCTCCCTCGTGATCTTCGTGTGGAGGGTGGCGATGGTACATTCTAGCGTGACGTCCATGTGCGTCATGAATTGTTGCGCCCCGCCGATAAGTTGGAGGTACAATGCGTCCATCCGCCGTAGGGGTGGAGTATGATGTACGTTGGCCTCCGCGTTAAACGCCATCCACCATTGCAGCAGATGCATGTAAAGGCCCCGAAAAGACTAAGGAGCCTGCGTCAATAAGGATGGATGAAATGCATGAGACTCGAGGGGTGCATAGAGGCGAGGGGGAGGACGGCATCGCCGCACCCCGATGAGGCCGTAGAATTGCAATGCTTATGGAAATGGTGCGCGGCCTAAGGATGACGCTTAGCCTGTGCACAAGAGAAGAAAAACTCTCAAAGAACCCCTGGACTGCCTGCGTATTGGAAGGAGCAATTGCTTGAGAACACAACCAAAAAATAAAAAAAAATAAAAAAAAATCAGCGTGGCGGAACCACCAGCGAGACTACCACCCGGCGTGAGGGCTGAGCTACATCCCCAATGTCAAAGCTCTCTCGCGCGATGGCCCACCCCCATCCATCTCAAAGCACTAGGTGGGGGTGACCCTGGGACGAACGGCCCGCGCCCTGAGCATGAGCGTGGGCGGGTCGAGCCAACTGGGACCCGCAGTGGGGTCGACTAAGGCTCGAAAGTCTACTGGGGTTATCGAATCGGCTCAGGCGAATTGGAAGAGTTGCGAAGACAGATCAATGACATGATTGGCAAGGGATGGATCAAGCCAAGCGAATCCGAATTCATGCACCAGTTTTGTTTGTCCCGAAGAAAGGAGGCAAACTATGGATGTGTATCGATTACCGCAGAGTGAATAGAATAACAAGAAAGAATGCATACCCTTTGCCGCGTATTGATGATCTGCTAGATGCTGCAGGTGGATGCAAGGTCTTCAACAAAATCGATCTCAAGTCTGGCTACCACCAGATTGAAGTCGACCCTGCAGTCCAGCATAAAACTACATTCAAAACTCGCGATGGGCTGTACGAGTTTACCGTCATGCCCTTCGGCCTCACGAATGCACCGACCACCTTTCAAAGTCTCATGGATAAAGTGTTCCGCAATCAGATCAATCGATTTGTTGTTGTTTATTTAGATGACATACTCATCTTCAGCAAGTCGATGGAGCAGCACATGAAACACCTTGAGGAAGTGTTGCAGATCCTCAAGGATGGGCAGCTCCATCTCAACTCGAAGGAATCTGAGTTTGGGAGGGACAGCGTCATGTACCTTGGAATCCGTTGTTTGTTGCAGGCCTAGAGCCCGAGGCAACCAAAGTTAAGGTCATCCGCAAATGGCCTCAATCGGCAAATGTCCGCGAGCTGCGTTCTTTTCTTGGTCTTGCATCATATTACCATAAGTTTGTACCCAAATTCTCTATCATTGCCCGACCGCTCTCCAGATTGACCAGCAAGAATATGTCTGACACATGGGATGGGGAATGCACAACAGTCTTCCAAGCATTGAAGGAGGCTTTGGCAAGTCATCCGGTGCTCCGCATTGCATATCCCAAACTTACATCAGATGCAAGCTTGTATGGGATTGGTGCAGTGCTGCAACAAGATGATGGCGACGGCTTACGTCCGCTCGAATTCTACAGGAAACGTATGCCCAGTCACAAGGTAGCTGCCTCCACTTACATGCGAGAACTCTATGCCTTGAGAGAGGCGTTAGGTCATTGGCAGCACTACCTCTTGGGTCGTCATTTCAAAGTGTTCTCAGACCACGAGACTTTGAAATGGATTCAGCCACATAATAATCCATCAACTACATTGACCCGCTGGCTGCATGAGATTGTTGTGTATGATTTCGAACTTAGGCACAAGAAAGATTGTTACAATCGCGTTGCGGATGCTTTGTCTCGCCACCCTGAGTACATGACTTGTCTTGTGGGGTCCTATGATCTCCGTAAGAACTTGAAGGAGGAACTAGTTGAGCATACTGCCAAGGACTCGGAACTCAGTCCCATCCTTGAGCAGATCCAGGCTGACCCTAGCATTCAACCTGACTTCCACGAGTGTAAAGGTTTGCTCTTCCGATGTTACGGGAAGTACGACCGCCTGTATGTACCCAATCATGAGCCTATCCGTACTCACTTCTTGGACTCGGCTCATGGCCGGAGTGGGCACTTCAATTTTGAAAAGATATATGGAAGTCTGTTGCAAAAGTTTGTATGGCCTGGGATGAAAGGAATGGCACGAAAGTTCGTGGCTGAGTGTGAAATTTGTCAAGGCATCAAACCGTCTCGGCAGAAGCCCTATGGGCTGCTGCATCCTCTTCCTATTCCTGATGGCCCGGGTGAGTCTCTTTCCATCGACTTCACGGACATGGGAAAGAAGAGTAGGAATGGATATTCGCAAGTAATGGTGATCGTTGACTGCTTTTCAAAATTTCTGAATTTGATCCCATTACCACCTCATGCCCCAACTGACCTTGTGATCAAAGAGTTTCACAAGAAGTACATTTTGCAGTGTGGGCCCCCGAAAACTGTTGTGAGGGACACTAGGTTCATAAGTGCAGATTGGAAGGACTTCACCTCCCAGATCTATGACATCAAACTCAAGATGACGTCTGGTCGACATCCCGAAGCCAATGGATTGGCCGAGGAGATCAACCAGACTGTGATCCAACTTCTCCGAGCTCTAATTGTGCCTGATCATAACTCTTGGGATGAGGAATTGCCGATTGTGCAGGGGTTGTACAACTCCATACACTCCTTTTGCGCAAGGATTGCGCTCAGTAAAGGGCATAGAGCTCACGCTTGTAAGTAGACCTGGCTAGTTTTTGAGATGGCATCTTTATGCTCATATACTCGATCAGTCTCAACTTGGGCCATATACTCCCAAGGAGATGGTGTCTCCAATAGACCAGCGCTCAGTAAAGGGCATAGAACTCACGCTTGTAAGTAGACCTGGCTAGTTTCTGAGATGGCATTTTTATGCTCATATACTCAATCAGTCTCAACTTTGGCCCCTCCTTTTGCGCAAGGACTGCGCCTATGACATATTGGCTGGCATTTGTGGTCACGACAAAGTGTTATCAGGATCCGGAAGTTTGAGGACTTCGTAGTGTGTCAGAGCATACTTCAGTTTCCTGAAGGCCGCCTCACACTCTTCAGTTCGAGTCAGATCTGTTAATGGGGAAATTATAGTACTATAGCTCCTAACAAACGGATGATAGTAGCCCACCATCCCCCAAAACGATCTGACCTCAGTAACAATCTGAGGCCTGGGCTAGTCGCGTATATTGGCCACCTTAGCATCGTCCGACCTTAATCCATCCGCGGAGATTTCATGACCCAAGTACAAGATCTTGGTGCGACCGAACTCACATTTCTCCAAGTTAACCTTGTACTGGTGCTGTTTTAGGAGACCTAACACTATTTTTAAGTGCTCGGCGTGCTCTTCTACAGTTCTACTAAACATAAGAATATCGTCGAGGTACACAACGATAAACTTGTCTAAGTACTCATGAAATATCTTGTTCATTGCTTGCTGGAATGTTCCAAGTGCATTGCATAGGCCAAAGGGCATCACCACAAACTCGTACAGATCGTACCTGGTCTGAAATGCGGTTTTGTGCTGGTCCTCAGGTCTAATGGCAATTTGATGGTATCTGGACTTCAGATCTATCTTTGTGAAGTACCGGTGTCCCTGCACTCTATCCAGTAGGTCGTCGATGCGGGGTAGGGGCTCCGTGTTCTTAACGGTGATGACATTGAGGCCCCTATAGTCAATGCACATCCTCAAGGTACCTCCCTTCTTAGGAACAATAAGACTGACGCACCGTATGGGGAGGTACTAGGCCGAATCCATCCCTTCTCTGTGAGCTCTGTAAGCTGGCGCCTGAGCTCATCCAACTCCGCGGGAGACATCCTATAGATTCGTCCTCTAGGTACCTTACTACCCGGGACAACCTCTATTGCATGGACCACCTCCCTATCCACCACACCTATGGGCTCCTCAAAAAGGTCTGGATATTGAGCGACAACTGATTCTATTTCTGGGGGTGATTTTACGACCTCCCCTTTCTCAAGGACAAAGACTAGATACATGCCCTCCTGGCGATTCTGCTTATAGTAGTTATAGAAAGAGGAGGCACACATGCAGCCATAGTTTTCCACTAGACTGCTAGCTTTAAACTTTTGCAGTCTAACGGTCCTACCGTTGGGCAGCTTGTGTAGCAACACCTTCCTATCCCAATCAAACTGAGGTTGAGAAACCTCGAGGTAGTACATGCATAGCAACATGTCAAAGGGCAAGTTCGTCGCTGACGAGGAATGAAATTTTATGTCTCACTTCCCCTCCTCCATAAGAGAAGGGACAGACTACATCCCTGACATAGTCTTTAACTAACATCTGGTGCTTGTTGGCTAGCGTAGAAGCTACAGTTCTGCTAAGCCGCTGCACTTGGTCACCTAAGCGCAGTCTATCCACACAAGCACGACTAATGAAATTCTGTGTAGAGCCTATGTCTGCAAAGGTTCCTACCTTGCGGCCACCTACATTGACCTGTACCACGAAATGGTCACCCTTAGGACCTCTACTGATCATCGCCCAAGAGTCTCTGGGGTCCTTCCCTGACCACTCAGACCGTAACTCCTCTAAGGATTCAGACATATCTCTCGAACAGACCGTCGGTGGGTCTGAATGTGTCTGGGGGGCGATGTTTGGGTCTCTAGCCTTGGCCAACGCCTGAAGTGGGGAAGGCAACGTTACCACTTCAACACGAGTAAGAGCGGCTAACACTCCTACTGGCCCGAGGTGTTTCCCTACGAAGTGCTCGCAGAAGCACTGCCAGGGTTAGAAGATAAGCCCACCACCGTTGGTGAGGCTACCTTCGTAGTGACCTTCTTGCCTCGGCAAATCCTAGACGTGTGGCCGTAATTGCCACAGTTCATGCACGTGCCCCTAGCAACTCGGTCCCTGCATACCTCGTAATCTAAACCAAGTTTTACCTATGCGGGTGTTCGTTGGTCACCCTGACCCATAGACCGGCCTACCTTCTTTTTCCCGGTTCCCCTAGCCTTTTCTTTGATAGGCACCACGACTCCCCCATCCGTAGTCTCACTGGCCCCATCATGCTCTGTCTCATCCCCAAGATCTGGGAACTCGTCATTTTTCGGCGTCTGACCATCATGGTCAACGGACAGAGTCGGAAGGCGCGAAGCGAAGCTGTTTGTCAGCTTCCCTTCCCGAGCCCACAAACAAGGCTAAGGTTTTGGGGGGCGAGCTGCATGACGGGAAATTGTCACGTGTGGTTCTGAGGGCAGGCGTTGTGCGCTTCGCGCCTAACCCAAGAGACTTGATTTTGTGCCTTCCATTTCACGGCATGAATTTGGGTACTTAGGAGAGATATCCCATTATGACTTTTTGTGCTTCGCACCTGCTGGCCCTTTTCTTCCATTTGTTGGACCTTGATGCACTGACCCAAGCTTTGCCTCTATATCTAAGGCCTTCTTGCTGAAAGAAGTGAAGTTGTGTTGGTTGACGTAGGCCTCGTCCACCATCTTAGGCCTTACCTCCGAAGGCAAACATCTCAGGTAATCCGTAAGTAGTACCTACTGGTCATAGCGCACACGAGGTATCACGAGCAGACATTCTATGGTATCCGTGATCTCGCGAACGTTCTTGTACCTTTTGGCACAAAGATTGTTGATCGCATCTCTGGCCTTTTGAGCCCCTTGAGGGTCATGCCACCCATTATACACGGACCGTACGAAGTCTTCCAATGTATGGGCCTGGGCCCAAGCATTGAAGTTGTGACCGTGGCCTTGCTGCTGCATTAGGCCATTCAACCAGCGGGCTGCTGACCCCTCTAAAAAGGAGGCAGCCACTCTAACTTCTTGCTCTGGCCTGGTGAGCTTGTGCCTCACATATGTGAACACAGTTCTCACCCAGGTGTCCAGGTCCTCATCCTTTTTCCTGTCGCCAGAAAAAGGTTGACTCAGCAATGGGATCTTTGGCATCCACTACATGGCCTGCATTGGCCTAGGAGACTGCTGCAGTGGCTGCATAGCCACTGAGACAAGTTGCTGTGCACTAACCTGAGCTTGCACCGACGATGGGACTGTAGTTACCACCGTCGTAGATGGTACGACAGAAGTTGTAAGGACCGGACCACTAGTAGCTACATAACCACCTGGACGGGGCATGCCAAACATAGGTGAGAAGGAGGGCCCAACCGGCGACGGCGTCATTGATGGACCCGCAACCGAAGTGGGAGCTACAACAAACCGAGGCTGCCTCATCATTGGACGAGGAGCATAATTCGTTTTTGGCCTGCCACTAGTTCAGCCAACACTTCCTGCTGAACAACCTGCATCTCAGCCACACACAGGAGCGGATTTCACAGGGCTCTCATAGCGGGATCAAGTGAGGACTCATCTAGTGCCTCTAGCTTGCCTAGTTCCTGCAATCTACTACCTAGTTTAGCTTTTCTCATTATAGCTCTTCTTCTTCTCTCTGCTGCTTCATCCAACTGCCGCCACAGCTCATCCTGAAGTTCTTCTGCTTGGAGGATCTCATAATCCTCCGGCGTGAGTTGAGCCTGCTGGCTGACTTGCAAGCCAGCACTCTGGCTAATGGAAGCCTGAGAACCACTCTGACTGACTCCTGACGAAGTGGCCTGTGAAGAGGCCTGCGACATGGAGGAGGTGGCCATGGTTGCACCTGTGCTAGCTATAGTCCTAGACCTGGCGCTGGTCGCGGTGTCCCTCGCTCTCTTCGCCGCTGCTCTCTCTCTAGCCTCTCTCTGTAGTCTTCTCTCGTGTCCTGGACCTAAACTAGGAAAGTCAAGGGTCGACTGAGAGCAGTTCTACGAGTGATCCTAAGGTCGTCCACAAACAACTCCTCCTCACCAGTGCTTGCATCACTCATGAGCTACAATGTGTGTGATCTAAACTAGAATCCACACTCAATCCTACCTCAGTGTTGCATACTTGTGAAACACAGTCAGAAGTATGGCGCAGATTCCCAGAACCGACCACATAATACAGAGTTGATACAAATGCAAGCGGAAGACTTGAGATACCTTGGACTGACTCAGACCTGACTCGGACTGCAATCGAACACTCTCAAACATTCATCAGGGGTGTGAATGCCCTGGCCTCAGACATAGACGAAAGGCTAGGGACTGAGATCATCCACAGACGAAGGAAGAGAGAGAGAGACGAAAGGAGGAGGAGAGGGGAAGATGACGTCAACTCAATGTCTCCAAAGATAGTATCTTAAAATGTCAGAAATGACGAAAATCCGAAATGTCGCGAATACCAAGTCTCACAATGTCTCAGATATCGATCTCACAATGTCAAGTACCTCTCCGAAAGGAAGATGAAATCAGAACCCCAAATAGTCCTCAACTCGTAGTCTCAAGGTCGCTGTCTCAGATGTCATCAGAACTCGCAACCATCTCCCATACTGCAGTAATCTTGTAGGAGAAGTAGAAGTAGACTTAGACTGAGAAGGTAGGAGGAGAGAAAGAGAGAGAGAAAGGAGAGAGGAGGGATGAAGAAGAAGAGGGAGGGAAGGCGAAGCCTTCCTTTCGGATACCTGGTCCATCGCTAAGGCGTTGCAAGGGGCTGGGCTGGTAACTGGCGCTGCGCCCAAGTGCTGCGCTAATCCGCTCGCCGCTGAACCTCGCTGTCTCACCGCTCCTCGCTGTGCTGCAGCGCTGCGCTAAGAGCTAACGTTGCACTGATGCGCTAATCCTGAAGACTAACCTCTAGCCTTACTAACCTCCCTACTGAGGCTGGTACCCAGCCTTTTGGTGTTGGGCCGGCCTCCTACTCGTTGGTACCTATCGGCCTGGACCGTTGATCCAAATCAACGGTCCAGTTTTGAAACTGGTTGGCGCCTAAATTGTGGCAGCCTCTGAACCTCTGTCGGTGGGTCCTAGGCTGGACCGGTACCGGCCTTGTGGCTGTTTGGCCTGGGCCTGCCTGAATCGTCGTGGTCCAGGCCCATCTGGCCTCATTTGAACCGTCGTCCCTCAGGCCTACCTTGCCTATCTGGAACCGGGCCCTAACTGGGGCCCGTGTGGCTCAGCATGCCGCACACTCCCCCCCTTGAAAGACCGAGCTAACTGCGAGGGCGAAGCTATCTGTCCGATGTCCGTACAGGGCGGGCAGGTTGGGCAGCTTCCTTAGCAAGTCGCTGTTTTTCGTAATGCGCGAACATGAGGGGTGTTATCGCCTTCAGATCAGCTCTTGAAATCCAGCGTGTGTCGTTCGGATCGAATTGCTTGAATATAACTTTGTACTGCATCGGCTTGTTGCCATGCTTGCGATGCGTGAGAACACGGTCGACCTCCTGATGACCATCCATTGAAGGAGGGTCTTGTGACCGTCTGCCCGGGAAATCCGCTGCGGAGGCTGGAGTGTAAACTGCCAATTTTGACGCGTGAAAGATCGGGTGGACCGTCAAATGCGGGGGGATCTCAATGATGAAAGATGGACCCGCGGGGTCGTCGCCAGCTGCTGAAGTGACCATCCATGGTCCAAACCACTTAGGGAGGAGCTTGCGCGAGACGTCCTGCTCGAGCGCGAATTCCTCGGAGGCGACCCAAACTAGGTCACCAGCGCGAATTGGACATGGGATGCGANCGCGAGACGTCCTGCTCGAGCGCGAATTCCTCGGAGGCGACCCAAACTAGGTCACCAGCGCGAATTGGACATGGGATGCGACGCCGGTTCGCTTGTTGCTGCATACGCACCTGAGCCTTTTGCATGTTTGTGCGGGCTTTGGCCAGCAATTCCCTGTACTTCCGTGTAGAAGCGGGGGAGCAAGCAGCGTCTATATCGGCAGCCCGTGGAAGCAAAATGTTTGCGAAGATACGTCCTTTCCGTCCACCATGGTGCAACTCGAATGGAGTCACGCCAATCGCCGGGTGCACCGAAGTGTTGTAGGCGAACTCGATGTCGGGAAGGCGGTCAACCCAGTCCTTCTGACCCGGGCGGATGAGTGTGCGAAGCATCATCTGCGCAGTCTGGTGCGCACGTTCAGTTTGCCTATCAGTTTGAGGATGCCGTGCAGAACTCGGTTTCATGCTGGTGCCGGATTCCACCAGGAGTGTCGTCCAAAAGGCCGACATGAAACGAGTGTCGCGGTCGCTGACGATGTCTTCCGGAACGCCGTGGCTGCAAAACCAGCCGGTATGCAAAAGTCGTGCGAGCTTGGGAGCCGTGGCATGATACTTGCATGGAAGAAATCGAGCGTACTTGCTCAAACGGTCAACGACCGTGAGAATACCATCATGACCAAGGCGATCGCGAGGGAAAGGACCGGTCACATCCATAGCAATGGAGAGACCCGGTGTCTGAGGAATCGGCAATGGTTTCAGTTCACCGTACGGGAGCTGATGGCGCCCTTTGTTCCGGTGGCAAACTGCGCATGATTGAATGTACCGGTTGACGTCGCTGATGATGTCCGGCCAGTGAAATCGCTTGCGGAGTCGTGCTAGTGTGCGTGCGACGCCAAGGTGTCCCACCAGCCACGAATCGTGGAATTCGCCAAGGTTGCGAGTGCGCAAGATGCGGTCTTGGGGAACACAGAACAAGTCCTTGCCTAGTGTATGAAGAAGCAAGTAGCCGTGGACAATGCGATAGTTGCTTGCTGGCGATTGATCCGATGATAAGTCCGCATAGAGTGTGGAGAATCCCGGATCCGACTTGTAGCCATTTACGAAGTGCTGTTGCAGGTTCTCGTCGAGGCCGAATGTGGAGTGCACCAAGGCGCAAAGATCAGGTCTTCACGAGAGAGCATCCGCTGCCTTGTTCGAGGAACCCGGAATGTGCTTGGAGGTGAAGTCGAATTGGTCAATGAAGTACATCCATCGACCGATCGTGCTGCTCACCGTGTCTTGTGTCTTGTAATACGTCAACGGATTGTTGTCCATTGCCCATATGAAACGCCGACGCCCGAGGAGAAAGTGACGCCAACGCTTAAGTACGGTGACAAAAGCTAGGATTTCCTTCTTCCTCGCATCATCCAGAGTGTTGATGGGCGGCACCTTTTGGCTGAAGTACTCAACCGCATGCCAATCTGTGCTGTCATGCTGTTCCACAACCGCGCCAATGCCGTAACCGGAAGCGTCCGTAGTCACTTTGGTAGGCAAGGTCGGGTCATAGATGCTTAAGACGGGAGCTTGAAGCAAAGTCGTCTTTAGCATGTGAAACGCATGCCGGGCTTCGTCGCTGAACTCGAAAGGCACGAAGGGGGACTGAAGTCGCGACAATGGTGTAGCGATATGTTAAAATCCTTTGATGAAGCGCATGTAGTATGATGCCAAGTTGAGAAAGGAGCGGATGTCGGTAGTACACTTGAGGTCCGACCAATCTTGAATGGCTTGTACCTTGTCCGCGAGCGAACGAATGCCTTGCGGCGTAACGTAATGGCCTAAGTACTCCAGCTCTTGCTGGGCAAACTCGCACTTGTCGCGGTTCGCCTTGTACTTGGCGATTCGAAGCCGCTCCAAAACGGCGCGAAGGTGCTCGAGATGCTCGTCCAACGTCCAGCTATAAACCAAGATGTCATCGAGGTAAATGAGCACGGTGCGGTCGTGTAAGTCGTAGAATTCCGTCGTCATAGCCGCTTGGAAAGTAGCCTGGGCGTTGGTGAGACTGAAAGGCATGACGATCCACTCAAAATGCCCATACCGCGTCTTGAAAGTGGTCTTGTACCGATCTCTTGGCTGGATCTCGATCTGGTGACATCCGGACTTGAGGTCAAGCTTCGAGAAGTACTTGGCGCCGCCTAGTCGCTCGAGAAGATCATCGATCCGAGGGAGAGGGTCGGCGTTCTTCATAGTTTGCGCGTTAAGTTTCCGATAGTCGATGCACAAACGAAGGTCCTTGTTCTTCTTCCGGACGAAGAGAACGGGAGCACCGTATAGCGAACAGCTAGGGCGAATCCATCCCTTGGCCAAGAGGTCGTCTACTTGTGCCCGAAGCACCGTGCGGAGGTACGGCACCGTCCTCGAGAGTGATCCCGTGGCGTATGGGCCGATCCGGTATGACTCCGGCGGGAGCTTGAAAGACATCCTCATAGCTGTCCAACAGCTCAATGATGTGTGGGTCCACCGTATCCGTCTTGGGCTGATCACCGGGTGGGAGGGCGTGAAGAAAACATATGCCCATCTCCTCGATGTCCTTCCGCCGGAGGGATTGGCGAATGCTCGCCACGGATACCACGTGACAACCAATCGAAGGACGAGGAAGCGGCACTGTACACGGGACTAGTTCGCCGCGCCGATCACGAACGTGAACGGTGCGTCGATGGAAGTTCACCGGATGGTCTTCGTTTTGCAGCCACGACATGCCTAGGATCATATCAAACTTGGTGTCCAATATGTCGAAAGACACGGCCTCGCATGCTAGCGGGGCAAAGTACACGGCACCGAGTCAACGCATCTGTCGATTGACTTTTGCGTATGAACATCGGCCAACGTGACGTGCGTAGGCTGACTTTTCCTTCGAACGCGCGGGCCAAGCCCGGCGCATGCCATGAAGTCTTGGCTGATGTAGTTGCGAGTCGCTCCGCAATCGATCAAGGCACTGCAGGTCACCTTTCGATCTGAATGCGGATGTAGAGGAGCGGTGCGTCGTTGTCGACGTACCGTTGCGTTGCGTACTCGCGGTCGATCTTCGCAAGATAGTTACGAAGGTCAAAAACCGCTACTCCGCCGTCCGTCGACCGAGGTGGTACTGCAACGTGCAAGTATTCGCGTAGATGTGCCATTAAGGCATTGCAATGCGGAGTTGGCAAAGAACCGGTGGAGGGAAGAGGCAACCATTGGAAGTCCTCAACCGTCAACGGGTCGAGTTCCTCAAGACTCGCCCAAGTTGACGGATCCTCCGGTGATAGGGCTGGCGAAACAACCGGTTCGTTGTCCGACGACGGAACTGCCGTGCATGCGCTTGAATCTTGCACGTGGAGAGGCTGGTTCAATGGTGGGACCAGCTCGACAGCATAGTTCTCAAACTCAACGCAAGAACTTGCGACTACCGCGGTGTCCCCGGATGTGAGAGAGGCTGCTAGCAAGGCAGCCGACTTTGGCGGACTGGGAAATGCTGTCGCTGCACTTCCCGCGGTGCTCAGTTTCCCGAGTCCGAACGCTTGACATTTTCCTTGTCCTTGTCGAGGCAGGCACTGGTGATGTGTTTGGTGTTGTTGCACCACAAACAACATGACCATTTCTGTCGCAACTTAAACATTTCTTCGGTAATGCCAAATTTCGTCCATGGTGCATGTCGTGCTCCATCCGCCGACGCTGGTTTCGCCTTTTGTTTTCCCCCTCGGGGTCTTGAGCGTTGCGGTGGTATCGCTGCCGCCACATCTCCGTCACTTGATGTAGACGCGGCTGTGGGGTCCTCACCTGTCCTTGCTGGACTGCTGCTACTTGCGGCGTCCGTTGTCCCTTGCCTTTCTCCACGTAACCGGGCTGTTGGCGGGCCTCGTTAGCCGCATGCCGGTTACCTTGTATAAGCTCTCTAGTTTTGGCGATCATGTCGTCAAAGTTCTTATACTCGAATTCGCTGCCGAAAGCAGCTGTCAAGGCGTCGCAAGATCGGGCGAAGAACTCGCCTCGGATTGAGTTGAACGGCAGGTTCAACTCCGGGGTGGCGACAAGTCTTTGCCACTCCGTCAGCCATTCCCGTGAAGGTTGCTGGCCTTGGAAGATGCGGAAGATCTTGTTCAAGGTGTGACGCTTGTCATTGTTCACCATGAACCGGGTCTTCCACTTCTTTTCAAACTCCTCCCACGTGATCTTCGTGTGGAGGGTGGCGTTGGTACATTCGAGCGTGACGGGCATGTGCGTCATGAATGTTTGCGCCCTGCCTATAAGTTGGAGGTACAATGCGTCCATCCGCCGTAGGGGCGGAGTATGATGTACGTCGGCCTCTGCGTTGAACGCCATCCACCATTGCAGCGGATTGGTCTTATGGTAATCGTCGAACTTCTCGATGTTGAAGTTCGGCATCTTCCATTCCTTGGCGGCCGCTCGTTGCTGGACTTGCTCGCTGAGCGTCTTCAATTGACTGCTGACTGTCGAGGTTCCGACAAACTTGCTGATGTCGCCAAGGGATGCGACGATGTGATTGATCCGCTCATCAAGCTGTTTGGCTTGAGTGGCCAAAGCTGGGCTGCTGTCCGAAACTGCACCGCCGTTGACTCGACTGCGGACAGTCGTGCCATCCCGGCATCGACGGAGTCCTGCAGTCGGTCGTTGATGGCCTGCTGTTGGCTGTCGGCGGCCTGCAGCATGCCGGTGTCGGCCTGCAGGGCAGTGATGTTCTGATCCATTGCCTTGAAGTTGCCTTCATGGCGGATGAGGACCTGCCGCATAGCCAACAGTTCACGTTGCTGCCAATTGCACGTGTACAACAGGTTCTCAATCAAGACTGCTGTAGTTTCCCTGTTTCTCTCGTCCTTGGTCGGTTCTTCTTGCTCCTCAGTTGCTCGGAAGTGCTGTTGTCGGAGTACTCTGTCGTATGCGGCTTCTTCGTTGAGAAGGTTCATGGCAGCCTGGTACCGAGCCTGAGTTTGACTTGCCTCGAGCTGCTGCTGCTGCAGCCCTGCGGCTGCTGCAGAGTCGGCAGCGTCCTGCTGACGCGCTGCCTGTTCCGCTTCTTGTTGGAGTCGCATGGCTTCCCGTCGGGCGGCATTCTCCTTCTCCCATGTGCGGAGTTCGGTGGCATTGGTCTCCGTATACTGTTGGAGACGCTCGAGAAACGCGAGTGCGTCTTCATTTGCCTGTTGAACTGGCACAGGAGGGGGAACCGGCCTCTTGGGACTGCCTGGCATGTTGCTGTCAGCGTAGCCGGCTGCTGCAGCCATGGCTGTGCGTCGCTTGCGCGGGATCTGCGGTGCCTTGGGTCCCTGTTGGGGCTTGGCTGCCTTGGATTCGCGCTCAGCCAATCGTTGGCTGCGGCGCATTTAGTGTCCTGCTGCTCGTTGCTGCTGACATGGCACTCTGCTGGCGTGGCACTTTGCTGACGTGGCACTTTGTTGACGTGGCACTTTGCTGACGTGGCACTCTGCTGACGTGGCACTCTGCTGACGTGTCACTGTGTTGACGTGTCACTGTGTTGACGTGTCACTGTGCTGACGTGTCCGGAGACTGCAGTCCGTAGGACCTAGAGGAGGAAAGAGAAAGTAGGGGTGCGAAGAAGGGAGGGCAGGCAAGCAATGCACAGACAGTCCCGTTCCTCCTTGACCTTGACACTAATCAAGAGAAAAAAATCCCCCCCCCCACCCCCACCCCCCCCGACGAATTTTCGAATTTTGGGAAATTAAATAAAATTTTAATCGAAAAATTGGAATAAATAAAATTTTAATTTCGGCCAAAAGATTAAATACTTGATTAACGAATATTTACATTTGCAATAATGAATTTCACAAACGTTAAATATTTAATCAAGAATATTTAAATTTGCATCAATGACATGAATAAGTTTAAGCAAGTTTAAACATTTAGACATAACTTTCAAAATTTTCACAAAATTTCGTCGGAAGAATTTAGCATCATCACGAGGTCACTCATTTAGTAGAGATAAATGGTAGCAGGAAGATACACAATTTGCTGGAAAGATTCAACCTTTCAAACGCAAAAAAAGATGCAGTTTGCAAAAAGTGAAAGTTTCGTGAAGTTGCAGTTCGAATATGGCCTTGCTCAGGCCCGATCAGCCTTGATTGGAGCGGTGCCTGGCTGGCACTTACGTCGTATAGGTTAGGTAGGTCGTTTAGATTAGGTTAGGACTAACCCTAATTAGCGCTAATTAGGTTTACTCGTGATTAGCGATTTCCTAATTGCACGATATGGAGAAATGTCACAAACCTAAAACTATAATTTTAACGACCGAATTAACCATGAAAGTACGAGAAAAAAAAAAAAATTGGAACTTGCGATTTAATGATAACAGAGTGCAGGTATTGATAATCAATCAATCAATCAATCAATCAATCAATCAATCAATTAATGGTGAGTCATCCAATGCTGGTCTGCTCCGATACCAAACTGTTGCATACTCGTGAAACACAGTCATGGCACAGATTCCCAGAACCGACCAGATACTACAGAGTTGATACAAATGCAAGCGGAAGACTTGAGATACCTTGGACTGACTCAGACCTGACTCGGACTGCAATCGAACACTCTCAAACATTCATGAGGGGTGTGAATGCCCTGGCCTCAAACATAGACGAAAGGCCAGGGACAAAGATCATCCACAGACGAAGGGAGAGAGGGAGAGAGACGAAAGGCCGGGGACTGAGATCATCCACAGACGAAGGGAGAGAGAGAGAGACGAAAGGAGGAGGAGAGGGGAATATGACGTCAACTGAATGTCTCCAAAGATAGTATCTTGAAATGTCAGAAATGACGAAAATCTGAAATGTTGCGAATACCAAGTCTCACAATGTCTCAGATATCGATTTCACAATGTCAAGTACCTCTCCGGAAGGAAGATGAAATCAGAACCTCAAATAGTCCTCAACTCGTAGTCTCAAGGTCGCTGTCTCAGATGTCATCAGAACTCGCAACCATCTCCCATACTGCAGTAATCCTGTAGGAGAAGTAGAAGTAGACTTAGACTGAGAAGGTAGGAGGAGAGAAAGAGAGAGAGAGAGGAGAGAGGAGCGATGGAGAAGAAGAGGGAGGGAAGGCGAAGCCTTCCTTTCGGATACCTGGTCCGTCGTTAAGGCGCTGCAAGGGGCTGGGCCGGTAACTGGCGCTGCGCCCAAGTGCTGCGTTAATCCGCTCGCCACTGAGCCTCGCTGTCTGGCCGCTCCTCGCTGTGCTGCAGCATCGTGCTAAGAGTTAACGCTGCACTGATGCGCTAATCCTGAAGACTAACCTCTAGCCTTACTAACCTCACTACTGAGGCTGGTACCCAGCCTTTTGTAGTGTTGGGCCGGCCTCCTACTCGCTGGTACCTACCGGCCTGGACCGTTGATCCAGATGAACGGTCCAGTTCTGAAACTGGTTGGCGCCTAAACTGTGGCAGCCTCTGAACCGTTGTCGGTGGGTCCTAGGCTGGACCGGTACCGGCCTTGTGGCTGTTTGGCTTGGGCCTGCCTGATCCGCCGTGGTCCAGGCCCATCTGGCCTCATCTGAACCGTCGTCCCTCAAGCGTACCCTGCCTGTTTGGAACCGGGCCCTAACTGGGGCGCGTGTGGCTCAGTATGCCACATCAGCATGACACACAACTGAGTATGATTCACAACTAATTTCGGTTTGCCTCGGCCTGGACAGAAACAGTTAGGTAGTTAAGTGTCAACCAATGTCAGGTCCTACAAGGAATGTTAAATCTATTTTTAGATTACTCTAATACAGATTGCCATGCAGCAAAGAATATACTACTCAATCTGCAGCTGTCTGTCCGTTGTTAGACAAGTCCGTAACAACGAAATAATCAAAAATAAAAATAACATCTCCTGCGGAGATGTATGCTGGATGGCAGTTTATCTATTTAGTGCCACATCGAACAGTTACCGGAATCCGACCCTTTCCCTGTATCCCTCTTGAGTAGTCTCTTTGTGTCAATGCCCTATGCAACTGATTGAGCAGCGTGTCTGAAGGTGTGCAATCTGGCCCACCCTTGTGCCCCAAGTCTACTCCGCACCTGCCTGCCCCTGCACCTGATTTATCCCTGCATGCAACGAGCGTTACACCCGGTTTGATCTGGCTGATCAAGAGGCAGTTTTAGGACAACCCCCATGGTCCTCAGGAATTATTTAACGTCGCAATCAGGACGACGATCACAGCCAGAGTCAACACAGAGTCCCCGCCAGAAATATTTAAAGACGGTCTCGAAAGCGTTTGTTCAAAGGGCTGGCATGCCCTGCATGACCTCGGCTGGCATGCCCTGCATGACCTCCATTGCGCAGCAGCAAAACCAAGGACTTGCGGCAAAGCATGCGTGTACTAGTCCCAGCGGGTTGGCATGGTGACCGTGACCCGAGCGCTTCGTCTAGTGCCCTTCAGAGGCATCGCCCGTCTCCCACCAGCGTACTGCCCAGGAAGAATGTCGACTATCAAGGTTGAGCGCTTGCGACACCTCACATTGAGAGGACTTTCAAGACGGAACTCACTTCCTCACGGTAAGAAGTAATGGAGAGGGTAGATAAGGAAGAGAGCAAAGTAGCTCATAATGCTGCCCGCAATCACAGATTTCTCATCGGCAACCTGATGTGCATTTATGATGACCAGTCTTTGCCTCGGCACAACCAACAGCAGAATGCAGTTCCACCTCGGCTTAAATGCCACATCTGCGAGCTCTCATCATCCAGCGTACACCCCTAATGTCACCACATAGCTTCCTGACGCGCCCACACGACCCTGGGCCGCCTTACATTCCTCGCCCAAGCCTTATCACTGCCCCACACCTCATGCGAAGCACCGAACAACTATTGCGAAGAACCAATGAGCACAGTTTAAACCAACTCCGATACCAAATTGCAAGGAAAATGAGCAATAACGAGATGACAATAAGCAGATTGCACAATCACATTGAAGGCCAAAATGTATCACAGTAAAAAGGCCTTTACCTGATTCAGACCCTGTTTGAGAAGTGCAGCATAAAGGGGTCACTCGCCAGACCCCCCAACTCGTGAAAAGCAGATCAACAGGTATGTTCTTTGGGTCAAAAGGCACATTCAAAGGTCAAAAGTTGTGCCCTGGACGAACAGTCGCAGTGTTCAAACACAACTGTTCATCCAGGGGATGTGCAGTCCATGTTTGTTCATGCAAAAGTTGTGTCTGTTCGTGCAGTATAGGTGTATGTTCGTGTAAAATGTATGTCTGTACGTATAGCAGGTGTGTCCTTTCAAAAGGAAGTCAAAAGGTTGAATCCCAGTCAGGATTCCAATCAAAGGAGAAGTCCAGATTCAGGTTTGCAGTCCGAAATTGAGGCGTGAAGGCCGCAGCAGCAGTGGAACCTGAGGAAAAGGAACTGTGGCACACAGCACAGAGGCCGGGACTAGGAAAGAGACCAACAAAGACTGAATTCAGACCTCGCCAGGGGAGGCCAGCACTATAAGAAACGAGGCAGACTCCCCACAAGGCAGATCCCCATGAGCATTGATGCGTGGAAGTGCTGAGGCACTTGTGTGCTAAGGTGCAGGGAGGAAGCGCTGGCAGAAGAAGAAGCTGCGCGGGCTACAGCAAGCCATAGCTGCGCCAGGCAGAGCTAGTCTTAGTAGTATTACCAGGGTTAGTGTTAGTACATTAGTGAGAGGCATTCTGAGTAGATCCGTGTAGACAGGGAGTGTGCATGTAAGAAGAGACAAGGGGAACCGGGGTAGAGATCTTGAGAGGAGAGAACAAGGGAGAGTGAAGACAGGTGGAGACACTGGTTATGGTGGAAACCTACCTGTTGGCGCCATTCTTGAGATCTGGAACAAGCGCTGGCTAAGTCGGGCTCTGTGTGTATATTGGAACGAAGGGGAGACTTATATACCTTGGGCGCTGGACTCTTGAACTTGGATACTCTTGTATAACGTGATTTTTGATAATATAAGTTGCACTACTTGGTCTTCTGTCATCTCAACTTTGAACTTTGTGTGACGCTATCCTATCTGTGTTTGGTGACATGTGTGCATGCAAATGAGACACTCCAGCAAGTGTGAACAGTCGGGGCCCTTGCATTTTGGTATTAGAGCAGACTCTTTGCGCTCGCTGATGCACTGGCTTGAGGGAAGCTGGCTAGAGAGAGAGATGCTGGCTTGAAGATGCTGGCTATGGTAAAGGTGTAAGGAGAGAAGAAGTGGATTGGGACATGAGAGAGGAGTAGGCCGAAGGGGAAGACGTGAAGGAGAGAACTTACCTCGCGTGGAGCATTGGAGTGCGGAGCGACGAGGAGTCTTCATCGACGGTCGCTGCAAAAGAGCGAAGCACCTTTTATTCCCTTACCTGGCTGGATGTGTGTGTTGTACCACTACTCCTCATCTTCTTTGGGGTCACTGTTGCTGCTGTCGGATCGAGTCACCTGGTTTGTAGTCCGGTTGATTGGGAACAAAGGGTCTGGTCACGTCGGAGTGAAGAGTGGTCAGAGTCTTGTCTGGTCCTCTTTCTTGTCCCTCTGATCCGACGTCTGCGTTGTAGTAAACATAGGGGTGCACTGAGGGTTGGTGGCAGACTGCCACATCAATTTGCAAGATATGTACAAGGCATAATCAAACTAGGCAGAGATAATTAGTAATCAAAGTGTTGACTAGACAACTGACATAGTACACACTCGAGCTGGTACCTGCGCACAGGGACAGACAAGGTTAGGAAAAAGATAAAAGTAAGTAAAACACTCACAACTAGGTAGACCTTTGACAAGGACTAAGTGTAGTACTTATTCTTATCACTTCGATATCTGAAATTCATTATTATAGCGGTGACATCCAGAGTCTGCAAAAAAAAAACAGAGCGAAATCGTTTTCTCCCATCCACTTAGATTAGCTTAAGGATCAGTAGGGAGTCTTACCTGGTGGGACCAGCGGAGGTACCCCTGTGCTAAAGTCCCATCATGGACGACTACCCGATGCAGGGCTTGATTGCCCTTTCTATTCTATTGGGCCCTCTGTTCCGTATTTTCTTCCCATTGGATTTTGGAAGAGTATGCGCATCAGGGACAATTAAGCCAGGGCCCACGCTTGCTGCACAGGCAGAAATCGATCGTTGGCAAGCAGAGAAAAAGAAAGAGAAAGAAGACAGAAAAAAACAGAAAGAAGAGGAGATAAAGAAGAAAGCCCAAACGGAAGAAGAAAGATTGAAAAGGGAAATGAAAAAAAGGTTAGAGCAGCAGTTGAAGAAGAAGAAGAGGGTGATGAAGGAGCGGAAAGGCTGATCAGACGGCGGGCTGGAAGAGGAGAGAGCAGTCAGATGGGTGAAGGACTTAATGTCAAGCCACTGGAATGGTATGACTAGTATGCATAATCCACCGACCGGATACAGGAAACCGATGAAGAATGAGATACGTTCATTGCAAAGTTGGCATCCGTCGATGACCAGAAAGAAAAGGACCTTATGCTTGAAGAAAAACGTGCAGAATTGCATAGCAAAATGTTAGCAGCAAAAAAACAAGAATTAGAAGAAAGGAAAAGACTACAAATAGAAGGAGCAAGGTTGCAGAAAGAGTTGCAAGAGCAGAAAAACAAACAGATTGCAACCGAAGAAAAGCTTGCCTTGTTGACAGAAACGGTCCTTCATACAGAGCAAGAGGTCGCGGCTATAAACAAAACTTTGCAGAAAGTCGAGACCCACCAATATGAATTTGAAGGAATCTGGAGTACCTTATTAGAAAAGTCCGCCAAAGACGTCGATCAACATGTCAAATCATATATTGAAAAATTAGACAACCACATCACCCAGACCTTTACTCCAACCGTGATTGAAAAGATAGTCAAAGGCAGCGGCGGAGGCGGAGGAGATGGAGATGGAGACGGAGAAGGGGGTGATGAAAAGAAAGGAAAGGGTGTGCATCGAGAAGGAGCAGGGCAGATCAACAAAATTAAAGTAAAGATTCCATGAACATACACAAGGAAGAAAGACGAAAGTGTATTGCATTGGATTGCGGCAGTCGAATCCTATGTCTACGGACAACGAATTCCGTATTGGGACCGAGTGCTAATGGCAAGTTCATGTATGGGAGGAGATGCCATGAGTTTTGCAATCTCCCTGCAAAAGGAAGCGGGTTGCAGTTCCATGGTAGAGTATTCCCAACAAACCCGCATTGAAGGCCGTCAGAGAACGGTTTGAGGACAAGAACTTAGCCAGGAGAACTGAGATATTGATATTGAATCTCCCAGATAGGAAATGGAAAAGTACTTCAGCACTTAAGGCAACTATGGATGAACTGTTGCAATGTAATGAGCATGGACTGACCCCGACTCAAATTCTAAATAGTTTTGCACGCACATTACCCGACCCCCTCAGGACTCAGTTGTATCCGCGCACTAAGGAAGAGGGGATGACATACGAGAAGTTCAGCAAGATCGAATTAGATCATGCAGGCTTCTTGGCTGAAGCGAACTATTGCAATTACTGGAAAGATCTGCAAGCGGGAAAGAAATGGCAAAACCGCACTATCTCAAGGTCAATACCTGGGAAAGACGACCTCCTTCTGACCTTTGAAGAAGGAGGTGTCAAAAAACTTTCTTGGGACCAAGTGGATTATGGTCTTGAGGAAGGACCCAACGGTTTGGTAGCTCAGGAGGGAGCTACGCGGCCGTTGCAGCCCGCAGGGGAGGGCGACAAGGAAGAGGATGTGGTCGAGGAAGAGGTGGGCGCGGACGTGGTGGAAGAGGACCTGGCACCCAGAGGGGTGGCGGCGAAGGTAGCTACTACACGGGAGGAAAGGGAAATGTTCCCTCGCAAGGTGGTCGTGGTTCCAATTCTGCCTGGGGAAGAGAAAGAGGCACCTGGTATAACAAATGGGATAAGCCATACCCACCTCATCCAGGTCTACCCGAAGGAGAACCTTCGAAAAATATGGGAATTACAGAGAAAGTTTGGCAGGAAAGGAAAGCTACCGACCAGTGCCTTAAATGTGGGGACCCCGACCACATTGTCCCTTATTGCCCTGACTATAAGGTGGGAAAAGGGAACAACCAGTAGAGGTTTCAGTTGCCTCTACAGGGACTTTGGATGTTGAAAAAAAGAAATCCTCCCATTCAAAGGTCCCACTGGCAGAAACTGAAGAGGTAGATAATCCCCATCTAGTGCACTGTCCAGAGGTGGCAAGCGTATGCATCTCTCTAGATGGATCCCTCGCTGGCATGGGTGATGAGTTGGCCACTCGTCCCCAAGCCTGGACTGAGATGAAGAAACAAAAAGGACAGCTAATAATTGCAGATCTTGAAGTTAATAAAGTAAGAGTAGGAGGAATGATAGACAGTGGGTCTACACGCAGTTATATTAGTAAGAAAGGATTAAAGAAGTTGCGTCTCGGGCTTAGAGTTAAACAATTGGATGAGCCCGTAGTAAGTAAATTAGCTAATAGTACAGTAACTGTAATTGATAGATATGTTGAAGGGGTTAAGATATACTTCCGGCTCGAAGCAGAGGGGAAGGTGGAACGTGCTCTCCACACTCTGACTCTCTTGGTGGAAGATAATCTTCCTTTTGACATTCTTCTAGGTATGGATTGGGGTGAAGCTGCGGATGCGGACATAAAACTGAGGGAACATGAATGTTGGCTTCCTAGTCCGCAAGGTGGGAAAAAGAAAATTCGATTGTACCATGAATCAGAAAAAGGAAGCAACTTAGCTCATTGTTGTATGAGTGCCCCCGCGTTCGCCCGTCATGTGAAAAGGTATAATTTGTATGACCAAGTATTTGTTGCATATGTGCGCCCAGTGAAAGATGGTGAAGATGGTGAAGTCAAAGAAGAAACTAACCCCCCAGAAGTTTATAAAATTTTGAAAGAATTCGCAGATGTGGCAGAAGCCCCAAGCGGTGTAGTTGAAAGACCTATCAAACATCGCATTGAGATTATTCCAGGAAGTCAGATTCCTAAGGGGTCTATCTATCGAATGCCACCCAAAGATTTAGATGAATTGCGAACCCAGCTTGATGAATTACTGGAAAAGGCTTACTAATGCACCCGCAACCTTCCAAAGAACGATGAATGAACTTTTCCGCGAATGGCTTGATAAATTTGTTGTTGTGTATCTAGACGATATTCTGATTTTTAGTAAGAACTTGAGTGAACATTGCGAGCACCTTCAACTGATTTTTAGTAAGAACTTGAGTGAACATTGCGAGCACCAACAAGACGATGGAAATGGATACAGGCCTGTAGAGTTTATGTCCCGACGACTGCCTAACGAGAAGGTCGCCGCTTCTACGTATGAAGATTTGGATCACTGGCGACACTATCTCTTAGGACGCCACTTCAAGGTATATTCGGATCATGAAACACTTCGCTGGCTTAAGACACAGGCCTGGATGACACCTAAATTGACGAGGTGGGCCGCTGAGATTGATCAATATGACTTTGAGCTAAAGCCAGTTAATGGCAAGTATAATGTTGTCGTCGACGCATTAAGTCGAAGATCAGATTTTTTCGGTGCCATCGTAACATATTTAGCCGTGGGCACCGATTTGCAAGAGAAAATTAGAAATGCGTATTCCACTGACCCTGTCTATGGCGCTACGTTTAAGCGTGTACAAGAAGCGCCAACAAAGTTTCCTAACTATCGTATCACGCAAGGACTGTTGTTTGAAAGGATTGATGTGCATGACAGGCTTTGTATTCCGAATGTGGAAGAGATCAAGAGTTTGATCTTAGGGGAATGTCACGACACCGAGGGCCATTTTGGATGGAGGAAGACTTACGCAAACCTTTTGCGTTCCTACACCTGGCCTCGCATGAAACCAGACTGCATTGCGTATGTGCAGGGCTGTCAAGTGTGCCAAAGAAATAAGAGCACCACACAACCTCCCCTTGGTTTACTTAAGCCTTTGCCTATTCCAACAGGTCCAGGAGACTCTGTGTCCATTGACTTTATGGACACCAAAGTAAAAAGCAGGATTTAGTAAGTATGTTGTCTTCGTAGCTTTACCAGCGGAAGCAAAAACGGAACTGGTAATCCGGGAGTTCTTTAACCATTTGGTGAAAGACTATGGGCATGCCTTGACAATCGTGAGTGACAGAGACACAAGGTTCACAAGTGAACAACGACAGCAGCTAATGAACGTCTATGGCTCTAAGTTGACTATGTCTTCAGGCAGACATCCTGAAACTAACGGGCAAACTGAGCAAATGAAGAAGATTTTGCAGCAAACGCTGCGAATGTATATTCGTCCCGACCAGATTGACTGGGACGAACATTTGCCCAAAGTTGCTAGCGCTTACAATAACTCTGTTCATTTATCTACATGCAAGACTCCGATGGAGTTGCATTTGGGATGGCGCCCGCGCAGGCCTATTGATCGGCTAAACGCAGATCAAGTTCATAAGCTTCCACTAGGAACTAGTGAATTTGCTATCCAGTATGAGAAAGACATTGAAAAGGTAAAAGAAAACATAATGAAGGCACAACATCAAATGATAGAACAGGCAAATAAGCACATAAGACCTTCTCAGTTTGCTGTAGGTGATCTGGTGTGCGTTAAGTCTAAGGAGTTTGTTCCCGAAGAGAACATCTCCCAGAAGTTGCTACCAGCCTACAGAGGACCTTGGCAGGTTCTAGATCTGATTGGTGATGTGGATGGTCCTTCATATGTTATAGAGATTCCTCTACATCCACATACGTATCCAGTATTCCACGCTTCGAAACTCTTACCTTGCATAACAAATGAGTTGTTTCCCAGTCGCAGATCGACGACACCTCCTAGTATGGATGGGAAATACGATGTGGATAAGATTGTTGCTGAAAGTACCTTTCAGACTGGACGTAGAGGCAGACCACAGCGGCAGTATAAGGTGAGATTTGCTTATCAGAATCCAAGTGAAGATCGCTGGTTCACACGAGAAGATCTAATGGATCCTGCACCTCATATTGAAAGAGCCAAAAGAGGCGTCAATATTATTGACTGGTAGAGAATTTCTCAGAGGACCTCGAAACTAGGCCAGCGAGAGTAAAAGGGCCTTTACCCGATTCAGACCCTGTTTGAGAAGTGCATCATAAAGGGGTCACTCGCCACACCCCCCAACTCGTGAAAAACAGATCAACAGGTATGTTCTTTGGGTCAAAAGGCACATCCTGACGAAGTAAAGATCATTGTCAAAGGTCAAAAGATCATTGTCAAAGGTCAAAAGCTGTGCCCTGGACGAACAGTCGCAGTGTTCAAACACAACTATTCATCCAGGGGATGTGCAGTCCATGTCTGTTCGTGCAAAAGTTGTGTCTGTTCATGCAGTATAGGTTTATGTTCGTGTAAAATGTATGTATGTACGTATAGCAGGTGTGTCCTTTCAAAAGGAAGTCAAAAGGTTGAATCCCAGTCAGGATTCCAGTCAAAGGAGAAGTCCAGATTCAGGTTTGCAGTCCAAAATTGAGGCCTGAAGGCCGCAGCAGCAGTGGACCCTGAGGAAAAGGAACTGTGGCACGCAGCACAGAGGCTGGGACTGGGAAAGAGACCAACAAAGACTGAATTCAGACCTCGGCAGGGGAGGCCAGCGCTATAAGAAACGAGGCAGCCTCCCCACAAGGCAGATCCCCATGAGCATTGATGCGTGGAAGTGCTGAGGCACTTGTGCGCTAAGGTGCAGGGAGGAAGCGCTGGCAGAAGAAGAAGCTGCACGGGCTGCAGCAAGCCATAGTTGCGCCAGGCAG
Organism: Chara braunii; assembly: GCA_003427395.1. NCBI lineage: Eukaryota > Viridiplantae > Streptophyta > Charophyceae > Charales > Characeae > Chara > Chara braunii. The sequence goes on along the minus strand of BFEA01000597.1, from coordinate 531,519 downwards.
AGCTAGTCTTAGTAGTAGTATTAGCAGGGTTAGTGTTAGTACATCAGTGAGAGGCATTCTGAGTAGATCCTTGTAGACAGGGAGTGTGCATGTAAGAAGAGACAAGGGGAACCGGGGTAGAGATCTTGAGAGGAGAGAAGAAGGGAGAGTGAAGACAGGTGGAGACACTGGTTATGGTGGAAACCTACCTGTTGGCGCCATTCTTGAGATCTGGAACAAGCGCTGGCTAAGCCGGGCTCTGTGTGTATGTTGGAACGAAGGGGAGACTTATATACCTTGAACTTGGATACTCTTGTATAACGTGATTTTTGATAATATAAGTTGCACTACTTGGTTCTTCTGTCATCTCAACTTTGAACTTTGTGTGAAGCTATCCTATCTGTGTTTGGTGACATGTGTGCATGCAAATGAGACACTCCAGCAAGTGTGAACGGTCGGGGCCCTTGCAACAGTGTCCAGAAAGCAGAAATGCACCAATGTAACACCAATGAAGATTCGTAACACTGAAAACCAATGTCAATGAGAGCTTGGTCTCACCACCACCAGCACGAGTGTCCAGGTCTTATCTCCCTACTTGGCGCTCGGCGCCCAGCCTACTTTCTACACAGCTACACTCTGCCTACTAATTGACAATGCAATTGTTGACGTCAGCAGCCTCCGAAGTACTTGAAGATATCGCCCATGCAGACCATCGCCAATACCAGGTATGTGCTCTCACATCATCATCAGCATCATCCTTCTCTCTCTCCCTCGTCTTACTCCCACGTCTTCCCTTTGTACACCCGAAGACCACCCCTGCGCCTCACTGTACAACCAAGCCCCCAGCCAGCTATGGAGGCTGGGCTATGGCGCTGCCCTCAGCAGTGCCCTGCTCCCTGCACGACCGCACGCGCTTGCACGTCGCTTCTCAGCGCCAGCAGCAGCCCACGAGCGTCCGCTCCAGCAGCGCTGCCACTAGCATGTGAGTGCCTGAATGAGGCTGCCGGTGGCGAACTCTTTCCTATATGGAAAGAGCCACTTGTCTTCGCAGCCTGGCTGGACTGGCCTGGGCCCAGAAGCTTCCGGTAGGCCCCAGGATGCTGCGCTTGTGTTGCAGCTACTGGGCCTCTTTCGGTTGGGCCTCACAACTGTGAGTGTATGAGGCTGCGATTCTTGCCCAGGGCCTGCATTCTTGGAAAGGCCCAGAAGGCCGTGGATTGTGCTGCTGTTCGGCCTGCGTTTCCCCTCAACCAACTGGCGCGTTGAAACTGCCTGGATCCCCCGAGTACAAAATTGACAGCTGAGGGCCTCTGGTGATTTGTTAGGCCCGCCTTCACTTAGGGCGGGCACATCTGCAGTAGGGGCCCTCTTAGGCCTGCCGAGGACCGAGATCCTCAGCATTTATTATTTTTGCTGGGTTTTGTCTGGACTTTTTTTGTCGGTTTCGGATGTGCCGGGTCGGACTTTTCCTTTTGTCCGAACAGGCAGATGCATGTTCGGACCAGGGTATTTCAGTTTCGGCCATTGTAAGCCAGGTTCAGATTTGTCCGTATGTGGGGCTGGACCAGGCATTCGTCTGTTTGTGCCTGGCCCAGTACTCAGGACCCTGCTGCAACAGCAGGATTGCCTGGACGTCTGGTAGGGACCCAGGCAGGCCGTTTTTGGCCAGGATCGTAGGACCAGGACTTGGGCCTGCAATCAGGACCATCAATCGGACATCATATCCGACAGTTCTGATCACAGACCGAGGACTGCTCCGCCAGGCCCAGCGGTATATAGCTGGGCCAGTCGTCCACTTTGAGGACACATTCTGGCTGGAGCCTCAGTAGGGTGTCACGCTGCTTGAGCAGCGCCAGTTTGGGGAGAGCTGTGATAGAGCAGCGTTAGAGGAGTAGAGGAGTAGGCTGGAGTGGAGAGATTGGCGGAGGCCATGTCCACGAGGGAAGAGAGAGACCTACCTGGGCACCATATCTGGGACTTCATACTGGTCATGGACCGGCCTTTAGCAGTGACCTGCATCGGGAGTCATCACCTTCGCTGGTCAGTATTTGTGGCATCATCATCGGGAGCATGTGAGAGAGGAGAGATCTTCATCTTCTTCTCCTTCTTCTCCTGATTCTTCTCCGCCCCTCCATACCCACTATTCTTCGTCTTCTTCTCCTCCCTCTTTTCCTCTTCTCCAGAGAGAGAGAGAGAGTGTTACAATCCTGGTCATTCCCAAAGTGCAAATTCACAATGAAATAGAATGCCACCCAATTGTGAAGGAAATGAAAGCACTTGCAAAGAGATAAAGACCAAAGAAGAGAGAAAGAAGAAGAAGAAGAAGAAGAAGAAGAAGAAGAAGAAGAAGAAGATGTACACCAGCAAGACCAATGGCAAATCCCCCTTCTCTGTCCACCTTCCTCCTCCTCCTTCACTTCGCCAATCTTATTCTTCTTCCAAACCAGAATCAATATCCGAAGTTCCTTCTTACTGCTCCCTCCTGTGCAAAGGACAACGCAGAGCAGCTATGTCGCTGCACTCCTGTCCAAAGGACAACCCAAAGCAGCTATGGCGCTGCTCGCTAAGCCGCCATGCTTGACTTTGCCTCGAGCTTCCTTGGGGTGGCACTACCCCAACAGGGCCCTTCCAGATGCAGCGCCCAACAAGGTGATGAAGATGGTGTCCACCATAGCCAGGTAGGTACCTCGCCACTCTCCTCCTTCGCCCCCTTCTTCCTCCTCCTCAGGCTGGGCTGCTCGCCATAGCGAGTCTGAGCGCCCAGCTGCTCTTCTCCTCCAGGAAGCGCTTCCCAAGTCCAGCGCTTGGCTCCAGCAGCATGTCGCCAATCCTTGCATACCGCAAATGAGGAGCTGCTTGCTCCTCCTGAAGATATAGTGGCCTACTGGCCTCTTGGGCGGTGACTTCCTAGGCTGAGCGGCCTCCCACCAACCGGTACCTCCTCCCTTTCGGAGGGAAACATCATTGCAGGCTCTGCTATCGTCTGGACAGGCCCTAGACTCAGGCGACTTGGACTGGTACCGGCCTACCTCTAACCTACCGATACTGGGCCTCTAAAAATGCCAAGTTTTGTCTTCTTCTGCTTGGCCTCCAGTACCCGCCATTTCTACCACTACTTGAGTGGTACCGGCCTACCTGCTATTTGAGCGTTTTTCCCGCTGCTCTAAGTGTCGCGGGCCTACCCCCGCTACTTGAGTGTTTTCCCCGCTGCAACCCTCAAAGGCACGGCCACATGTAAGTACCGGCCCTGCGGGGCCTTCCAACCAACAAGTACACTTGCAGGTCACACACACTCAGCCGACAAGCACTCAGACAGGCACGCAAACCACCAGCAGGCATGCACACACACACAGATTTAGAAATCACAGCAGAATGCGGGAATCTCAGCAAGGCATTCATTCCAGCGACAAATCCCAGAAATCAGCAGTGTTCTCACAACTTCTCAGTCTGTGTTTTGGAGGGTCATTACAGAGAGAGATTTCAGGCAGTGACTATTTCGGGCCGTGGAGCCCAGGATCTGATTCGACATCTGAGGACAGACATTGGTTGGACATTTGACGGGGAGTTATTTGTTGGACTACTACGAGTTCTAATGTTGTCCTATCTCCCGTCTCCATCTTCGTCTCTCCTCCCCCTTCGTTATCCGCGGTTTCTCCCCATGTGTGTGCGCAAGGAGGGATCTTCCTTCTGTGTATGATTTCCCTCCGCGCTGTGACATGTGTGATGATGATTGTCTGAGTTGAGTCTGGATCTGATCTGTCAGGTCATATCTTTGAGTCTTCCGCTGTCCTACATCGCTTTATCTCGTTTTGTTTCGAGTCCTGTTCATCACACTGGTGCTCCTTGGACATCTGCACCGCTCATCTTCAGATGAGCATGCATCACTAACTGAGTGTCGTCCTCCTCGATTGTCGAAACGTAATTGTTTTTTCTTAAATCTGGACAACAGAGGTTTAGTTTTGCTAGCGACCGTGCTCGCCTTTATCCATGGTCATGAGGGCTTGGAGGTGTCGATTGATGAATGCCGTTGGGTCTCCTTGTGTGGCTGCGGAATCGAGACTAAAAGCGGTGTCAGCTGCACCAAAATATGTCAGTCGTGTCAGTTTTTGGCTGGGTTCAGCGGCAGCCCTTCGTTGGGTCGCATTCATTCTTTCTTTCCCCCCGTAGCACGGCCCTGTCGGGTTGGAAAGGGCGGTTGGCCAGCCACGCGCTCTCTTCTTTTTTTTCTGCATTGCACAGCGGAGTCAAATTTGGTTGGGTAACTTGGGTGGGGTTTTCTTTTTTTGGGGGGGGTGTGGCGGCGGCAAAAAGCGGCCACAGATTCAGTCGCTTGGGGTGGGTATTACTTTCATCATTCTTGGAGTGGCAAATTCTGATGAAAACATAATTTTGTTTTAAAGAACTCAAAAATTTTGTTTGAATTATCTTGCCATATATTCCTGTTCAAAGTGCAAGGAACATGAGTATGGACGAAGCACAGAAATCCAAATTGCAAAATCACACCGAAGTCCAAGTAGTCAAAGCAAGAGCAGATACCACAATGGAACAGAGTAACCATCCATTTGAGAACGATACAAAAGAATCGTGAGTCAATGTCCAAGCCCAATCGGGCAACACCAACAGCATAACCCAATGTAGCTCTCTCTCTTGAATGGCGCCAGGCGCCCTACCTACTCTACAGCCTATCACTACAACTACAGGATGGAAGCAACCAGACAACTTGACGACCAGCGAGTGATGATGTCAACACCAATGCCGACCTCCTCTCCACCAGGTACGTCTCTCTCTTCACCCTCACTCTCCCTTGTTATCCCACACAGCGCCCTTCACCTCC
>BFEA01000597.1:474838-494658 GCA_003427395.1 Chara braunii | reverse complement strand
TCTCTCTCTCTCTCTCTCTCTCTCTCTCTCTCTCTCTCTCTCTCTCTCTCTCTCTCTCTCTCTCTCTCTCGAGCGCGCGGGTGCGCGCGCGTGTGTGCGAGCAGGGGTGCGCACACACGCTCATTGAGACCAAAAGACATGCAGCGGCAAAGGTCGGCCGGGAAAGTGCAATAAACAAAAATGAAACGCATTTTGTAGATCAGGCGTTCATAAAGGCAGGAGGATGGAGAAGAGACACAGGAGGGAGGAGGGACGGCGGAGGGAAAAATAAAAACAAAACAGATTTCTTGCGGAGGAACAAAGGAGGGAAGAGGAACGAGGGAGGGAGGAGGGACCAAGGAGGGGGAAGGGTCGAAGGAGGGAGGAGGGACCAAGGAGGAAGGAGGGACGAAGGAGGGGAAAACAAAAACGAAACGCACTTCGCGCGGAGGGGGGCAAAGTTTGGGACCGAGCGAGCGGGGGCGCGCACGGGGGCACGCACGGGGGCACACACGCCCTCGTTGAGACCAAAAGACAAATGCAGCTGCAATGGTGAGGCAGGAAAGTACGAAAAAAGAACATGAAATGCATTTTTTTGTTCGGGTGTTCAAAAAGGCAGGAGGATGGAGAAGGGACGCAGGAGGGAGGAGGGACGAAGGACGGAAAAATAAGAACGAAACACATTACTGCAATCAGACTCGTTCTCATTCACACTTTTCATGCATGTAAGCAGTAGCGCAGCAAGCTGGTGACATGCGCCCACACAAAACTCAGAGATATGGCATCCAGATACGAGCTCACTTTCAACTGGCTATGGCGACTCAGCGCCCAAACAACTCACTGTTCACATACACCGGATCACCCTGGATATCCCACACGCGTCACTCTGAACTCTCACACATACACACACACACTTCACACTAAACTACAGCTATGGCAGCTATGGATGCCTCTACCCTATCGCTATGCTACGCTCCTCCTCTCTCGCCCACTTCGTCCTTCGGGCATACTGCAGACCTCCTTGCACAAGTCGCTGTGGCAGCGCTTCCGCATGGCTCCCGCAGGAATGAATAAATGGCTGGGCGCTGCCTCTTGATTTATACTTTTGAAACTCGTTGGTCTGCCCTTTGCCATCGGCCCATGGTGCTCACAGTCCCTCGTGGTACTTGCTTGACTGACTCGGGACTGGGACTGTTGACTCAGCACGGTAGACTTTCACCACTTGCCCACTTGCCTCACCACTTGACCACTTGCCTCTGCCTAACCGTGGGCAACTACGAAAGGCCACTACTAGGACCTTCCGGAAGGCCGTAAACTTGGCCTTTTGTGACTGTAGCAGCTGCGACTCTGACCCTTCTGGACTGTAGCAGCTACGGCCTTGACCTTTCGAGAATACTACAGCTACGACCACTAGACCTGACTAGGACTCCTATTCGACAGGTCTACAGATCGAACCCATGTTACCTACGGACCCTATGACAACCTATCGACCGTTAGAAATACACAGGTCGTGGGTTCAACTCTACGGGACGACACAGGTACTGTACACAGGTAAGGTTGGGGTCTAGGGATCGAACCCTGGGATCTGCAGCAGCTATTGCTAGCTGGTGAATACCGTTTCACTCCCGCCGTCCTAAATTCGAGGTCCTCCGAGAATAATTCAGTCCAAGGCAGGACCTTTTCCTCTCTGATCTCTCTCGTAGGCTCTACCAATGTCGGGAGCTGTTTCTAGAAGTTCTGACCTTGTGAACCAGCGGTCATCCTCCGGCTCCTGATATGCAAACCGGACCTTGTACAGTTTTTGGGGACGACCTCTACCTCCTGTCCTGAATACATCTTCACCTACAATGTCGTCAATGTCATATCTGCCATCCATGTCAGGTGGGATCATGGACCGCCTAGATGGGAACTGCTGACAGGTGGCACACGGCAGCAACTTTGATGCGTGAAAAACAGGGTAGGTGTGGAGGTGTGCTGGGATCTCTATAGTGTAGGACGGTCCATCCTCTCCGCCCTTAACCTCTAGAACTGGCCACGGTCCTCTGTACGCGGGCAGTAACTTCTGCGAGATGTTCCCTTCAGGTGCAAACTCTTTAGCCTTGGCCCAGACTAAGTCGCCTACCTGATACTGTGACGGGCGACGGTGCTTATTAGCCTGTTCTATCATTCTGTGCTGGGCCTTCCTGAGGTTCTCTACAACGGTTGCTAGTTCTTTCGCGTGCTGTATCGCGAACTCCCGGGTACCGGGCGGTAGCCTGTGAATCTGATCCCAGTTCAGTCCCTCAAATGGTCTGCGCGGTCTAAAGGACTTGTGTAGCTCATTGGGAGTACGACAGGTGGACAGATGCACGCTGTTATTGTACGCGCTAGCTACCTTGGGTAACATCTCATCCCAGTCGATCTGATCAGGTCTAATGTACATGCGTAGAACTTGCTGGAGGATCTTGTTCATCTGTTCAGTCTGACCGTTAGTCTCTGGATGGCGGCCAGACGACATCAACAACTTAGATCCGTAGACTCTCATGACTGGTGAAACGACTATCTCTATCTCTAACTATCGACAATGGGATTCCATTCTCACTAACCCAAGAATCAAAGAACTTCCGTATAACTAAGTCTGTACGTGCCTCTGCAGGCGAAGGAACAAAAACTGCATACTTGCTAAATCGGTCAACTATGACCATGACTTGGCTCTTACCATGTCTGCTCTTGACTTGGGTGCCCATGAAGTCTATGGACACTAAGTCTCCCGGCTGATCAGGAATAGGCAGGGGTCTGAGAAGATTTTGAGGGGCACGCGTAGTGGTCTTGTTCCTCTTGCAAACTTTACAACTGCGAACATACTCTATGCAGTCATTCTTCATCCCTGGCCAGGTATACACATGCATTAGATTGGCTAGAGTCTTTTTCCAACCAAAATGTCCCTCAGTATCGTGGCATTCCCCTGGGATCAGACTGCGGATCTCTTCGCTGTTGGGAACGCACAGGCGCCCAAATACATTAGTCTTCTCAAACAGTAATCCCTCTATAGTGTGGTAATCTGGCTCGATCTCTGGGGCCTCTCTAACTCTCTCTAGGAGGGCACTATAGATAGGGTCCTGCGCATACGCTTGCCTCACTTTCTCCTGCAGGTCTCTCCCTATATCCTGATAGTGTACTATAGCTCCAAAGTAGTCTGCTCTTCTACTCAGAGCATCCGCAACTACATTAAATTTGCCCTTTACCGACTTGAGCTCAAAGTCATATTGGTCTATCTCTGCGGCCCACCTAGTCAACTTAGGTGTCATCTTGGACTGAGTCTTTAACCATCTAAGTGTCTCATGGTCAGAATACACTTTGAAGTCCCTCCCAAGCAGGTAATGTTTCCAGTGCTCTAGGGCCTGCCTGAGAGCGTAGAGTTCTTTCTCGTACGTGGAGGTAGCAACCTTCTCTGAGGGCATCCTCGCTGACATGAACTCTACAGGTTTGTAGCCATTGCCGTCATCTTGCTGCAACACGGCGCCTATCCCATACTGACTCGCGTCCGTGGTGACGACAAAGGGCAAAAATGGATCAGCTACCTTGAGGACAGGGTACTCTATTAGTGCGCGCTTCAGTCTCTTGAGCGCAGACGTACAATCCTTGTCCCCTCACAAACTTTTTATAGTAGTTAGCTAGGCCTAGGAACGACCGCAACTCTGTCAATGTGCGGGGCGTCGCCCAGTCTCTAATTGTCATTATCTTGCTGTCCTCTGTTAATGCCATCTCCGTCTAATACGTGGCCCAAGTATAGGACTTGTGTCTTGGCCCACTCGCACTTCTTCGCATTGATCTTGAAGTTTGACTCTCTCAACTTCTCCAAGACCTGCCTCAGATGACCCTGATGCTCCTGGAGGGTCTTACTGAAAACTAAGATGTCATCTAAATAAACTACGACAAACGTATCCAACCAGGGTCTAAACAGATCATTCGTGAAACGCTGAAATGTAGCTGGCGCGTTGGTCAATCCAAAGGGCATCACTATGAACTCATAGTGCCCATATCTAGTCCGGAACGCAGTCTTATACTGATCATCAGGATGGACTTCTATCTGATGGTATCTGGACTTTAGGTCTATCTTAGAGAAATACTTGCAACCCTGCACCCGATCTAGAAGATCGTCTATCCTGGGCAGCGGCTCAACATTCTTCACTATAATCGCATTCAACCCCCTATAGTCTATACACATACGCAACTCTCCTTCCTTCTTTGGGACAAATAGGACTGGTGCTCCAAAAGGAGACGAACTGAGCCTGATCCAACCTTTCTCGAGGAGCTCGTCTAACTGCTTGTGCAACTCCTCTAACTCTCTAGGGGACATCCTATAGACTGCTCCCTTAGGAGTTCTACTGCCAGGCTATATCTCTATACTATGCTGGATGGGTCGCGGCACTACTCCTGTCGGCGACTCAGTCAGGTCTTTGAATTCCTCCAGCAGTTTTGCTATGGTTGGATTTGTAGAACTGTTCTTTCTGGGCCTCAGTGGCAGGTCTAACATAAACTACAAAGACCTGCTCCTCTAGCCTCTCCTTCTTCACTAGTCGTGCAAACGCGGGAGCACTGAGACAGCAATGTGCTAAGGTGTTGTCTACACCTGACACATGAAACAGGTGGGCAGTCTTAACCTCGCCTGACGGGCTAGGGAGCCTACACTCATGCTCTCTCAAATGGAGTGTGGCCCCTGCTGCCTCTCCCCAATCCATTCCTAACACTACATCAAAAGGAAGGTCATCCTGTACGAGGAGAGTCAGGGAATGGAGAACCTTCTCCACCTTCCCATCCTTCTCTAGGCGAAAGTACGCCTGGACTCCCTCTACATAGTCCTCAACACGCATCGTGCGGTTGTCTGCGAGGACACTGACTATAGGGTCTGCTAACTTTTGGACTTTCAATCCTAGCCTCAGCTTCTTCAGCGCCCTACGGCTAATATAACTGCGGGTGGCCCCTGAATCTATAAGGGCCCCTACTCTGCTTCTAAACACTTCTACATCTACCAAGATCAGTTGTCCCTTACTCTCCTTCTTTATTTTGGCCCAGGCTGGCATCCTCTACTTCAGCTCTTATGCCACACCTGTGAGGGACGTGCCTAGAGAGACGCTAACACAAGCAGTCTCTGGACAGCTAGCTAGGCACGGGCCTGCAACCTCTGCCATAGGCTCATGTGGTTTGGGAGTTTCCTGTGTGCACGCGCTCGCTTCCCCACATGGCCTTGAAGTAGGGGCAGTTGCGACCCCTACTGGCGGCTGCCTTTTGACTGTTGGGCAGCCCAACGGGCCTATCTATACTTTGGACAAAATTTAATTACGTGGGCCGGGTCACCACAAAACACGCACTGACCCAAATCCACGCGTTCCTGCCATAAACGCTGGTCCAAGCCCAAATCCTCCTAGGGCCTGCCCTGTGGCAATCCTGGGTGCCATCCTCCTTGAGGTGCCCTTCCACCTCGTCGCTGTGGGGACCGATTAGAACCTTGGCGATTTGGCGGGGGACCTTGTCCCCTACCTCCCACTTGGCGGTTCCCTTGTCCGCCAACCCCCTGTGCGCCCGGCCCTCAGCCTCCCATGGCCTGGCCCCTTCGGCCCTGGCCTCCTCCTCTAACTGGCGGCCTCCCTCCAGCCGTGCCAACAGCATAGGACCTCCTCTGTCCCACACTACTGTCCTCCTCTAGGCCCCACTCAATCTGACTGTATGGGACCTCATCTGTACCACCTTCCTCTAGAGTAAGGATCATGTGATCCTTGGGGCTTTCCACCTTTTTCCCTTATATAGGTCCTTATGCCAGAAAGTGGAAACTGACATGGACTTTGACTCGAACAGGACGACTTCTCTACTCGATGCATCATAAGTGATGCCGACCTGTTGAGATTTGTCAAAGACATGCCCTCTCAGGGGCTCTGGCATGGCACGATAAAATAATTGAACCAACTGGGGCTCAGTGACCCCATGGTCTGGGACGGCTACCAAGTCGTCCATGGTGCCCTTGAGTGCCCTTGCACTCCTCCACTGTCGCGAGTGGATCGTTTGTAACTTATCACAGGCCCTGACGCCTCTCGTTGGATCAGCGAACTGCTCCCTCAGGAGCTTAAAGAATTGAGGAAGGGGGGTGACTTTTGAGTATGCAACCAGGTTGTTTTCACAACCGGCTGCGCGCGCAAGGGACCTGGCAAAACTAGCCGCCTCATCCTTAAGGGCCGAGAAGGCCACGAGGACTTGTTCGTCTGTCAGGATGTGTTGTAGATACACGTAACTATTGACACTGGCTTCCCAGTTGTCAAAGTTTTCCTCCTCCTTCCCTCCATATGCATCAGGGAATTTAAGCTTAACTGGGTCCTTGTGAGGCCTGGCCTCGCCCTCTACAGCGGCTATCGTTTTGGCACCCTCAATAGCGCCCTCACAAAACTTCCCCACATTATCTCTCAGTTGCTTGACTTCGCCCCCAATGTGGGTGACTATATCGCGCGCAAAATCTCTAAATCCCGACCGCATGGCACTCAAGGCTACTTCTTGGCTCCAACTGGCTTGGCGCTCCTCCATCCATGCTGTGCTCAGCATCTCCAGGTACCCCAATACCTTATCCCACTTGGCCTTATCATCTGTTTGGGCCTGCACTTCTTTCCTGCAGTCCTGCACCTTCGCCACCTCTCCGGTCAGTTTGTTGACTTCCTCTCTCCTCCTCTTCTTTTCCCTCTTCATCCTCAATTTCCATGCCAACTTCTACTCATCCTCCCTTTCTCGCCGTTCCATAGGGTCCTCCATTGCTGCTAGCTCACTGGCTAGCGCATCCCTCTCATCCTGAGTCATATAAGACTTCGCCTCCTCGTCTTCTCCCAACGATAAATTAGCGACCCACAGCTCGGATTTCGGGCCTACCGTGCCACACCGAGCAGCCCGCCGGTCAGTAACGGTCCTTGGGAGGGTTCGTGTCCTCCGGGACAGTCGAGTCGTCAGACACAACTTTTAGCCCTACTCATCCCGTGTGGGTTTGGTCAACAAGACCCTATCCTTCATCCACTGAGTACTATCACCTAGGACAGAAGAGACTCGATGCAGAAAGAATAGACAAACAGACTGGACTCAGCAAGTACCAAGGGGTGTGTGCACATCCATAGGGCGAGTGTTGCATACTGTAACGTGCAGACCAGAACAAGAACCGACCTTTCAATACAAAGTATAAGATAGCACAACGGAAGACTTAGATACCACTGATCCGAACAATCAATATTGTAATGCAGTCCTGAACATACATCATCATCATCGTTACATGGTGTGAATGGGCCTGGCGCTTCACGCAGGAAGACAGCACCAGCCCGTACCATACGCAGACGAAGAGTAAGGGGATTGACGAAGAGGAGGGGGAAGATGGGAATGTCGTCAACACCAAGTCTTCGGCACAAGCCCAAATAGTCCCTCCTCGAAATGGCTGAATCCCAAATGTCAAGTCTGGATCCAATGTCGTCAAGTCTCAAGTCACAACTCTGTCTCTCTCTGTCGTAGTCTGAGAAGTCAGGTGGCGAGAGGGTGAGAAGAGAAGGTGGACTTAGAAGAGGAAGAAGGAGAACTCTCTCTCTCTGTGTCCAGTACTAACCTGTGAAGTTGGCGCCTTGATGCAGGTACCACGAAGATGGAGCTGGAGCGATGGCGCCACAGGTAAGTAACACTGGCCTCCGCCAGTCTCCAGCCCAGTCTACGATCTACCACCAACCAGCGCCCAGCGCTGAAGACTACAGCTACAACTATGGCGCCCAACGCCGAAGACTACAGCTAGCGCTAATACCTACTGCCTAGCGCTGAAGACTACTGCAACGCTCCTCCTGAGTGCTGCGGCCGAAATCCTGACGACTACCCGTGCCTCCTGACCACTACCGTGAAGTGCATGGGAACTTCCTATGGGTGTGCCTCCTGAGCCTGCCGAAGGGAGGCAGGGGGTGCAGCTGCAGCTCCTGCTCAAACTCGTGAGGAACAGGCTATTTCTGGCCTGTTCCGCATCCCTGTTTACGTGCCTGAGTCTTAGGGGCAGGTCGAAACAATGAGGGCCTGAAAATGGCCGTCCGTTTCAGGCTGAAAACTTTGGGTCTGAAAAGACCCAGAAATAGGCTGAAACGGGGTAGGGCCTGCAGGCCCTCGTTTTTCAGCATCCAGGCTGAAACGAACGGGGCCTGTAAGCCCTAAGTTTTAGGCTTTTAGGCTGAATGTCCGGGACGGGCCCTGCAGGGCCCGTGTGGCTACGCAGTATGCCACAGCGAGGGACAGGCTGAAGGCTTGGCGAGATGTTACCGGCTCCAGCTTGGTCAAAGTCTTGGTCAACGCCTTGGTCAACGCCGGCCAACGCTGTGGTCAACTCCGGGTCAGCCCCAGGTCAACTCCGGTCAACGCCTCCGGTCAACTTATGATCAACCCTCCGATCAGCTACGGCTGCCGGCTTCTCTTTCGCTCGCCAACCCTCTTCTTCCTCTCACTTTCCTTGCCTCCTTTCACCCCGGCTGTCTTCTTCTTCTCTTTCTAATTTCTTTTTTTTTTTTTTTGATCGGCCCTCACTTCACCTCTCGCCTATGGCCTCCTTCTCTCCCTTCTCGGTCTCTCCCCTTCTGTCCAGTATCTCTCCCTCCTTCGTTACTCCGCGGTGACACTCCGCGGCTATGGCCGCTTCTCCTTCCTCCACGTGGGACTGCACAGTTCGCTTCACAGGTATGTGACAACCAAACTTGTATCGCTCATCTCTCTCTCTCTCTCTCTCTCTCTCTCTCTCTCTCTCTCTCTCTCTCTCTCTCTNCTCTCTCTCTCTCTCTCTCTCTCTCTCTCTCTCTCTCTCTCTCTCTCTCTCTCTCTCTCTCTCTCGGTCTTCTTCTTCGTCCTGATCTTCTTTGCAGGTGCGTGGCGGCTTCTCCAACCTCAGGTCCGCTATGGCGGACTACAGCCTTCGGCGGCCACCTCGCCTATGGCGCATCAGGCCCTGCATACGACGGCGCGCATGGAATAGCGGGTACCAGCTCCGATACCAATGCAATCAGACTCGTTCTCATTCACACTTTTCATGCATGTAAGCAGTAGCGCAGCAAACTGGCGACATGCGCCCACACAAAACTCAGAGATATGGCATCCAGATACGAGCTCACGTTCAACTGGCTATGGCGACTCAGCGCCCAAACAACTCACTGTTCACATACACCGGATCACCCTGGATATCCCACACGCGTCACTCTGAACTCTCACACATACACACACACACTTCACACTAAACTACAGCTATGGCAGCTATGGCTGCCTCTACCCTATCGCTATGCTACGCTCCTTCTCTCTCGCCCACTTCGTCCTTCGGGCATACTGCAGACCTCCTTGCACAAGTCGCTGTGGCAGCGCTTCCGCATGGCTCCCACAGGAATGAATGAATGGCTGGTCGCTGCCTCTTGATTTATACTTCTGAAACTCATTGGTCTGCCCTTTGCCATCGGCCCATGACTCAGCACGGTAGACTTCCACCACTTGCCCACTTGCCTCACCACTTGACCACTTGCCTCTGCCTAACCGTGGGCAACTACGAAAGGCCACTACTAGGACCTTCCGGAAGGCCGTAAACTTGGCCTTTTGTGACTGTAGCAGCTACGGCCTTGACCTTTCGAGAATACTACAGCTACGACCACTAGACCTGACTAGGACTCCTATCCGACAGGTCTACAGATCGAACCCATGTTACCTACGGACCCTATGACAACCTATCGACCGTTAGAAATACACAGGTCGTGGGTTCAACTCTACAGGACGACACAGGTACTGTACACAGGTAAGGTTGGGGTCTAGGGATCGAACCCTGGGATCTGCAGCAGCTACTGCTAACTGGTGAATACCGTTTCATTACGGACGGAGCGACGAAGGAGGGAGGAGGAACGAAGGAGGGAAAAATAAAAACGAAAAGCATTTCGTGTGGAGGGACGGAGGAGGGAGGAAGGATGAAGGAGAGAGGTGGGTCGAAGGAGGGAGGAGGGACCAAGGAGGGAGGAGGGTCGAGAGAGGGAGGAGAGGCCAAGGAGGGAAAAGTAAAAACGAAATGCAATTTGTGTGGAGGAGGGGCGAAGGAGGGAGGACGGACGAAGAAGGGTAGAGGGACGTAGGGGACGTAGGAAGGGGGAGAAGACGAACTGTGTTTCGTGCAGAAGGGAGACGAAGGAGGGAGGAGGGGTGAAGGAGGGAGGAGGGACGGAGGGGGGAAGAGGGACGTAGGAGGGAGGAGGGATGTAGGGGTGAGGAAGGACCGATGAGGAAGGAGGGACGAAGGACGGAAAAATAAAGGAAACGCATTTTTCGCGCGCACACATCCTCTTGCTCTCATGTCACAGGCCGGGCGCGCATTTTGTAGGTCGCGCGTTCAAGAACGGAGGAGGAGGGAGGAGCGAGAGGAAGATTGCAGGACGGAAGTCGGTGGAGAGAGGGGAAGGTGTTGAAATTGGAATCGGTGACAGAGGATCGGACGGGAGGGGTACGAAGGTGGGCAAAGAGGGGAAGCCAGAGAGAGAGAAGGGGGGGGGGGGGGGGGGGGGGGGGGGTGATGTTCGGGGGGGGGCAATGCTACTGAGCTGAGTCTCCCATCTTGGAGCGGCGTTCAGAGAGAGAGAGAGAGAGAGAGAGAGAGAGAGAGAGAGAGAGAGAGGGGGGGGGGGGGGGCGTGGGTGTGGGAGAGAGACAGAGTGTGTGTGAGTGTGTCTGCGACAGAGACTCAAAAAAAGCATGACTGTGCCAGACTGTTTCGTCGGACTTTCACCGACTCATCAGGAGGTTGAACCCCGACAGTCTGCCCAGGATGCATTTGACTGGTGGATAAGGACTCGCCACATCGCCCAGAGTTAGCGATACCCCTGAGAAACGTGTCTGAGAGAGAGAGAGAGAGCGTCGAGCTCAGGGCACTCCACGACACAGCGCAAGTTGCTTCACGACATGGCGTACGCGCTACAGGGGCGAAGTACAACTGCACGCGACAACGACGAAAGTTGGCGTAGGCGCTTCGCAAGGACGCTCACGACAGCCTAGGGCACGGCCCGTTGAAACAGAAAAAACACACGGCACTCTACGGCGCTAAGATCTGGGCCTTCAGTCTGGTAGGACCCAATGGCCTGGATCTCGGCGCACTCTTAAAATCTTAGGACTGCGTGGAGATCCAGGTCGTTGGGTCCTACCAGACTGACGGCCCAGATCCTTCTGCAGATCTGGGCCGTGGGCCGGTAGGATCGACGACAGCCTGGATCCGAGATTTTTTTTTTTTTTTTTTTAAACCACCACTACCTTTCCCAGGCAAAAGCAAAGTCCATCTAGTAGCCTACTCCTGAAAACACGGGGCTCGGGGCAGGGTTGGAGGCCGACGAAAAAAAAAAGAAAAAAAAGAAGAAAAAAAAAGAAAGAAAACKAAGAGTCCCCACTCCAGGGATGTCGGGAAAKGCCCTCACGAGGGTGGAAGTTATACCAGTGCTTGGAYGAATGTATCTGGCCACTATGTCGGAAAAGGGATTGCARGTCGKTTTTYTTYTTCTTTTTGTTTTGAAATCCTTGTAGTGCCCTGCCAGCCAGGCAGGGCGTGTTTCACGGGTGGCACGTAACTGTCTCACTGCTGTAGCATCATGTATCTGCTCTCAATCACAGGAAAAGGGATTCCTTCTTTTTTTTTTGTTGCTTCTCTGTTTTTTCCCGTACACGCCCTCACTGAGGGCACAGTCACACAAGTACCTCATAGAATGTATCTGGTGGTTATCAAGGCGTTCGGGTAGTCTCTTTTTTTTCTTTTTCTTTTTCTTTTTTTTCCCCTTCTTCTTTCTTCGATGAAACTGCCCCGGCTCGCCAAACTCGGTGCTCAGTGAAAATCAGGGTCGGCAAAAACAGGTTTGGAGGTAGTGGTGGTTTAAGCTATATTCTTCTCTCAATTTCACCCCACACTACCTACCTACCACTACTCCTAATTGTAGGCATAAGGGGAACCCTGTAGCAGCCAGAACCGTGTTCACGAGAGAACATGCGGGGGCTGGTCCCGACCTGCAGGTGGGCGATACCGGCTAGGGGACAGCCGGTAGCATCAGGGACCATGCCAACAGGACCAATCCCTGTGCCTCCCCTCAGGTCCCCTCCCCTATGAACATCAGCAGACTCTGCTAAATGCCAATCGGGGGATCCAGTGGTCTGTCACTAGGTGGCGGGCGCCAAGCATGCCCAGGAAGGTACATGAGGCCAATGGGGATTGAACCCACGACCTCCTGAATGCCACTTAGCGATTTTAGTAGTGCAGGGATTATTCGCATATTCACACTCCAGCCTTGCATACCCGTGGCAACCCAATGACAAGCTCTGCTTTACTCACCTTGTTCACATGGCGTAGGTCTTCATCGGCCAAGCAGTCCCGCCGACAGTGCGCCCCTTCTTTGCAACCGTCCAAGCTCAGTGACTTCCATTGGCGATTCATTGTGGCTGTTTCTGAAGCATGAGTCTCCTGAAAAATGGGGCTGCCCTGGTCGAATTCATCATCACTATCCAAACTTTTACAGCCATCCCAGGTCTCTGACGACTTCACCCCTGGTGTGCCGGACATGTTCAAATATCTTCTCCTATCGGTGTAACTAAGCCTGCCTTGATCTGCCATGATCACCTCCGCATTGTGGCTACGTTCCAGTGGCAAACGGTGAACTGAGGCACTGTCCATCTCCCCTCTTATGATAACTCTGGTAGAATATGACCTACTTACTCGGCTCAAAAGGTCAGGAGGAGTCTTTGGAGGTGTTCCACTCTGATGCACATCCGCACTGCATGCATTGGGTGAAAAGGAACAGCGTAGTCCATCTTCTTCTGCTATATCACAGTCAGATGAGCATTTACCTTGCCATTCCACAACCTTGAATTCTTCATGCATGGTTTTTTGACGTGTATCCATCACTCTAGCTTGGACACCACCTGGCCTCCGTTTGGCTTTCAGTACTGAAAGATTCACTTCATCACTGCAACCAGTCATTTTGTGAGGACTTCCTGACTTACTTCCACTCCCACGGAAAAGCTCTGCAGTACCATTACGTGACTGTCGCATTACTGAGCCAGCTTTGATTTCCTTCTTCTGTTCCAGTGCAGACACTTTTCCTGACTGCAGAGCACCATTTTGAGGTGTAGTTGAGCACTCCATGATTGCCTTTTTGTCATGTACCCCAACCTCTCTCTTCTCAAGAGGCAGCTGAGCATGGGATTTCCTGGCGTACATTTGGCCATCTCGAATGCTCTCCTTCATTCTTCCAACTGACCCGAGGTCACAGGACCTCCGCATCCTGGTTGAAATTGCAGAGCGACTTCTTGACAAACCGAGGTCACTATTCTTCCTAACACCTACCTTTGTGACATTTTCTTCAGTACTGATGGACCGTTTCGACAAGCTCCTTGATATTGAGGGTGTTGCCTTCCTGCTTGTCGTTTGCAGTCTAATAGTTGGATCATCGGATCTCTTACTTGGAATAGGCAGGCCGGCTGGACTTTGTCTGCCCTCTGGGATTGGCACACTCTGCTCAATCACAGAGCTACTTGAGGCATTGGGGTGTGACCTTTGGGATAAGCAACTGTGTCTTGTTTTGCCTATCCCATTGATTATGTCGGCTGCTTGAAGTGGTGCAGATTCAAGTTCACATACAGGAGAGCTCCTACCACTATATGAACTCCCAGAGTCAAGGGACTTGCCAGTTCTAACTCCATTTCCCATCACTTTCGTGTTTGGCCTTCCAGCCCCCCTCCATGGTGACTGCATCCTGTTTGGTGTGGAAATTTTGATAGACTCAGCCACAGGGCTTTTTCGTGAACATTGCAGCTTATCCCCTGGAGGACTTCGAGTGCTTCGCAGTACTGCGCTTCCCCTTCCACCACAATCATCTGCGCTTTCCATTTCATAAAGGGAGCATCGTCTGCACCTGCCACTGTTCCCAGAGTCATCATTTTGACTGCTAGCTCTTGTACTGCTAGCTGATCTGGCCTTGACCACAGTGTGACTGGATTGCGCACATGGTGACGGGGATGAGACAGAAGCCCGCCTTCTACCTAATCCATCAGGCATTAAGCCATTCCTTAGTTTTCCCTGTCCTTCCTTTGTCGAATACAAGCTTGAAAAGAGGCCTCGTGGAGAGCCTTCACGGCATGTTTCATGCCTACCCCCTCTGACACGGAGCAAGTCCTTAGTAGTTACTGTACAGTCAACATCAGTGACGCTTCCAGACCGCCAATCTATCATCCTGCCACAACTTTTGCTCCTGATTTGATCCTCCCTTTCTTTGCTTTTCATGTCAATGCTATCAGACTGGTGCAACCATTCGACCTTTACTTCGGACTCCTTTACTGTCCGGAGAGGATCACAGGCACTTGGAACCTCAACCCCACTATACTTCCCACCTGAAGGGGTAGTTGCCTGCATCAGCCGTTTGTGATGCTCCTCTAGGAAAAGATCATGGTTAGAGTTGCTGTCAGAGTCTCTGTCTGAAAAATCTGAGTGTGGAGCATCCATGTGCACTGACTGGCAATAAACACGCTTGCTTTTCAATTTATTCACAAGTGAACCCTTCCATGAAAAATCCTCTACAGCCACATGCTCACCGCAATTCAGGTGGCTTGCCCGCTTGCTTCTCGGTGTCACTTGCCTCCTTGATTCCAAAGAGACAGACGACTTCAAAGGCAGACTCAATAGACCATTATCGACAACTTTCTTATCAGTGACAAAACCAGATTGCTTCTCTGGGCTGGACATGCAGGAGTCCTGGCGATGCATGGTGTCAATGGACTCCTGCTTCCTCTCTCTATACCTTCCTCCTAAGGCCTTCGCATCCACAGGCTTCCGAGAAAGCGCTTCATTCATCACTGATCTTCCTCGTGATTTCAATCTACTTCTCCCCTCCTGGTCCATCAGCCCTGTCTGGTTACCACTCCCATTCCTCTCTCCCATTGTTGGGAGGTAGACATCCCCTCCTTTGTGTCCCATGGAAATCTGCTCATCCACGCTTTCATCAACACTCAATCTGTCATTTTGCACCACTCTCCCTCGGCCATTGCGGTGTGGTGGCACTGCCATTCCTTTCTCCACAGTTTGCACATCATCACCTGCCGATTGCACTTTCGCATTGCCATTTTGGCCCACCTGCACTGGCCCATCGGAACCAGCCTTTGCAGATGAGAAGAGCCTGCTACCATTTGCATCAACTGATCAAAGTGCCAAGCACAACCCACATAACGGACAAAGGGAATGTCAAACGTTCAAGCCCATGGGATTAGAAGAAAAGGGAACCTCCGACTGATTGCAACGGCAGGGATACCCATCCTCTGCAATCTAGGCATGGGGAACACTTCCTTTTTTGTGCCCCACAAATGATTTTGGATCATTTTATAACGCACAACCACAATAATTTTGGATCATTTTATAATGCACAACCACAATGATTTTGGATCATTTTATAATGCACAACCACAATGATTTTGGATCATTTTATAATGCACAACCACTATGATTTTGGATCATTTTATAATGCACAACCACAACGATTTTGGATCATTTTATAATGCACAACTCAAGTCCAAATCATAGTCATGAAGGAGACAAAGAAGAGGGAGAAGAGGAAGAACAGGAGCAAGTAAATGAAGCAGAGGAAGAAATGAAGAAAGAGGATGAAGAAAGAAGGAGAACAAGGACTTGGAACGAGGAGAATATCTGCAGTAACATATTAAGAGTGTAAGGGACTCAGTAGGCACACGCTGCCCACAAGGGTGGAGAAGTGGGGGAAAGAAAAGGGCCAGCATGCGACATGGTCAGAAGGGCTTACAAAAAGAAGGCCTGAGATGAGAATCCCTCTTACCTTTTCACGCCTGAACTGAAAGGGCACCTGTCTCAGAGCTTAATCACATTAGTGCTTTCCTTGATGTATCTCACCACGTTTGCAGTCAGAATTCCTCACGCGGGGTTTGTTCACCACTGGTTCCCACTGGGAATCTTCCCAACTATCGTATTGGCCTGGTGGGGCAGTGCAGCTGTTATGAACTTGGTTGTCTGACGATTTTCACCGCCACTCACACACAGACAGTCTCATACACGCCCATACATGCATACGAAGAAGGGGAGAGGAGACAGAGTACACACTGTACATAGATGAGAGTAGGCAGCAGAACATAACCATGCACAGGTGTGGAGAAGACACAGTGTTTCTCACTCTCTGACGAAATCTGTTATGAACATGATTGTCGGTTGAAATTTTATCAACGCTCACTCACAGGAACTCCCGTACACACCCATACATGCACAGAAGGAAGGGGAGAGGTATAGAAGACAACCGAGTGATCACAGCCAGAAATCAATGAAGAGATGACAACTCAAACACAGTATTACAACTGTTTATTAACCTCAGAGCATCGTACAACCCTATTGCGCTACCCTCAGAGGGGTAGCGCCTCAACCCCACACACACCGAGCAGCTAAAAGTAGAACCAGAACCCCAGGTAACACCCCGCGCCACCCTGACATCCAACTCAGTGGCCTGCGCCAAGATGAAACAGGCTCCCAGAGCCAATCGCCACCCAGATGATGAAGAAGAAGCTCAGTGCCAACAGTCCCTGATGAAGATGAAGTCCAGACGATGATATCCTCTGAGAAGATGCAGCTATGGCAGCATCGCCACTGCGACCCTACTCCTGAGGAGGGTCAGCAGTGCACCACGTGCTCCAACGCATCAGACCTCTGATAGCCCAGACCGCTTTGACTCCCAAAGAGTCAGAGCGGACAGCGTTGACCCCAGTCTGGTCAGCGCTCCGTAGGTTTGGCTATGTCCGTCGTCTCCACCACTGAAATCACAACCACGACCTGATACCGTGTGCGCAGCAACTTCCACCACGAAGTGTCAGCTGCCAAAAGCCCAGGACCGATGACCCCATCCTATCTATACTCTCTAGACTAGCCTAGACACGACCTAGACCGGACTGACTGACCGACCGGTACCGTTTCTGTTTCGGCCTCTAGGGCCTCTCCCTACCCGGCTATAGGCTAAAGGACCGTCTATCAGCGTAGGCCCATTGGGCCTGTCTGTCCTAGGGGTAGCCTGGTTCTGCTATTCGCAGTTAAGGTACCTGTAGGAGATTCGAGTTAGTACCGGGCCCATATCTCCTATATTTACAAATACGTCCCTCACGAATTTTCCTTACAGGTAGGTCTCTCGGTTAGCCCTCAGCCAAACAAAATTACAAACCTGTCCCTACCTATGGCACAGCCTCGTCTGAGAGAGGCTACAGGCAACCTAGAACCAGCAAGTCATTGCAAACCTACCCTCCCCCAGAGCGAGGATCTCCGAGCTAGGGGCGTAGGCGTGCAGAGCATCGAAGGGGTTCTCAACTTTGCGCAGCCTCATATTTGAGGATAACAGACTTTGCTGTTATCATAAGCTCCTTGCGAGTAAACCAGTGATCCTCAGTATGGGGCTGGTAAAGAAACTTCACAAGGTACTCCTTATCCGGGCATGTACCATACTCATCCTCAACTTTTTCCACCTCATATCCCTTCCCAGGGATCGGGGGACCAAATTGAGGAGGCTTGTCTAGAAATGAATCAGCTGGGACAAACGGCAACAGCTTGGATGCATGAAAGACAGGGTAGGTTTGTAAATGCAGTGGGACATCCACGTGATAAGATGGCCCAAAAGGGTCAGCTCCCACTGTATCCAAAACCTGCCATGGACCCATGTAACGTGGCAACAGCTTGGGTGAAATGTCCTCCTCCCACGATAGCTCAGAACTGAGTACCCAGACCCAGTCACCAGCGCGGATGGGGGATGGTCGGCGATGCTTGTTAGCCTGCTGAATCACAGCCTTTTGGGCTTTGAGCAAGTTAACTATGGCTCGTTCGATATCCCTCTCGTACTGTCTGGTGAACGCTGCAGTCCCAGGAGTCAATCTGGGGGTAGCCTTATCGATGATGTCATCGAGAGGCTGCCGTGGCTCACGTCCCCAGTGCAACCGATAAGGGGTGAACCCTGTGGAGGAGTGTACAAATGTGTTGGGGTGAACCCCGTGGAGGAGTGTACAAATGTGTTGTACACTAGCTGATCAGGGCTGATCACAGGACGCAGCAACTAGAAAAGAATCTGGTTCATCACTTCAGTCTGCCCATTCGCTTCAGGATGACGACCAGATGTCATATCCAGTCTGGAATGGAGGTAGTCCTTGCAATAGGACTGCCACTCATTGCTGCAAAAACGCAGATCTCTATCGCTGACAATGGAGGTGGGTGGTCCATGATGAGTGACCCACCTATCTGCAAAGGCCGCCTGCACGGCCGGGACTCTGACTTCCTCTAGCAAAGGAATAAACTCCGCGTACTTGGAGAACCTGTGAGTGTACAGATGTGTTGTACACTAGCTGTGCCCGTCCTAGATGGAGATCCTAATCCTGTTGATCAGGGCTGATCACAAGACGCAACAATTGTAAAAGAATCTGGTTCATCACTTCAGTCTGCCCATGGGCTTCATGATGACGACCAGATGTCATATCCAGTCTGGAATGGAGGTAGTCCTTGCAATAGGACTGCCACTCATTGCAGCAGAAATGCGGATCTCTATCGCTGACAATGGAGGTGGGTGGTCCATGATGAGTGGCCCACCTATCTGCAAAGGCCGCCTGCACGGCCGAGATTCTGGCTTCCTCTGACAAAGGAATAAACTTCGCGTACCTGGAGAACCTGTCCACACACACCATGACCTGACGCATACCGCGAGGAGTGGTCCTCCCCAGGTCAGTGAAATCAATAGCCACTGACTATGTTGGTGCATCAGGGATGGGGAGTGGCTGCAGCAGGCCAAGGGGAGGTCGGCGAACGACCTTGTTCCTTTGGCACAACTCACAGGTCTCAACATACTGCAGCAAGTCTTTCTTCATCTCCGGCCAGAAGAACCGCTGCGACAGGGCCGCCAACGATTTCAAGGCCCCAAAGTGGCCGCGAGCATCATGACACTCGGACATAATGAGTGTTCTCAGCTGGCGGTCCTGAGGGATGGTTCCTCTCCTCTGCTGCAAGTGTACAGCAGATCAAAAACCAAAATGTATCCTGGTTCAGAGGCAAGATCGGTCTGCAGATTCCTGACAATCGGGCCAAAAATCGAGTCCTGCGGCAATAACTGGGCAATGGTCTGACAGGTGCTCTCCCCAAAAGTATGAGTAGAGGAGATCAGGCAGAGAGCGTCAGGCCTACGAGAAAGGGTGTCTGCTACACGATTGTAGCAACCCTTCTTGTGTTTCAGTTCAAAGTCAAACAGATCAATGAACTGAATATAGCGCGCAAGCTTGTCATTCAGTTCCCCTTGGGTCTTCATCTACTGTAAGGTGGAGTGATCTGAATAGATCTGAAAGTGTCTGCCCATGAGGAAATGCTTCCAATGCTTTAGCGCTGACACTAGAGCATACAACTCTTTCTCATACGTAGAATCCTGCAGCTTCTTCTCTAATACTATAAAGGAAATAGAGGGTCTCACGTGACGGTCCCACGCGAGCACCCGTTGCCAGCGTAGGGAAAAGTCGAGACGGGCCCAGGGCCCATGCTAGGAGCGGCCGGCGAAACGGCGCCGCGGCCAAACGGGTCGGGACCCACGCGAGCACCCGTTGCCAGACGGGCCCAGGGCCCATGTTAGGAGCGGCCGGCGAAACGGCGCCGCGGCCAAACTGGTCGGGAGCGGGTGGGGAATTGACGAGCGGGCGGGGAAATAGCGAGCGGGCGGCTGTGCCGCGCCCAAACGGGTCGGGAGCGGGCGGGGAATTGACGAGCGGGCGGCAGAGATGTGCATGTCGGGGGGGTGGGCAGCGAG
>BFEA01000597.1:377309-393656 GCA_003427395.1 Chara braunii | reverse complement strand
GCCATGATGTACATGTTCTGGGCTAAGGCCCCAACAAGCCTCATGCCCGCCCTAAGTGAAGGCGGGCCAGCAAATCAACAAGAGCCCTCTGTGCCCACATTTTACGAAGTGGGGTCCATAAAGTTGCAGCACGCCAGTTGGTTGGAGTGCACCGAGTCTGGGATCTCAGCAAATGTGGAAATCCCAGGGCCTCTGAGTTAGTTAGGCCCTGGGCACTTGAACGTGAGGCTGACAATGCATGCTGGGTAGAGAGGCCGAAAATGCCAAAGGGAAATCGGCCCACTATCTGAATCTGGCCGCAGGCCTTGATGAAAGAGGTGCAACTGCATGCCCCGGGCCTCAACTGTATCGGGCCTGCGTTCAGCCACTAGGGCCCAGACGCAGGCTGAAGGGAGGCCGCCCACACGCAACACTGGCATATAGGCAAGCAGGGCAATTGGCAGGGATCCTTGGCCAATGCAGGCATTGCCAGCATGCTGCGCGAATGCGGGTGTGCTGCGCTGTGTAAAGCTGCGTTAGGCAAGAGGGAGGCAGACAACGCTAATACGGTGATGCGCTGCCTGGGCGCAGGGCGCTGGCGGCCATAGCCGGGCTGCTGGCGGGCGCAGGGGAGGTGAGGGCGAAGGTGGTTCTTCGGAGGTGAAGGGCGCTGTGTGGGTAACAAGGGAGAGTCTGGGTGAAGAGGACACGTACCTGGTGGAGGTGGAGGTCGGCATTGGTGTT
The DNA here is from genome assembly GCA_003427395.1 of Chara braunii. NCBI lineage: Eukaryota > Viridiplantae > Streptophyta > Charophyceae > Charales > Characeae > Chara > Chara braunii. The sequence goes on along the minus strand of BFEA01000597.1, from coordinate 392,933 downwards.
GACATCATCACTCACTGGAAGTCAAGTTGTCTGGTTGCTTTCATTGCTGTAGTTGTAGGCTTAGTCTGTAGAGTAGATAGGGCGCCTGGCGCCATTCATAAGAGAGAGCTACATTGGGTTATGCTGTTGGTGTTGCCCTGTTGGGCATGGACATTGACTCACGATTCTTTTGTGTCATTCTCAATTGGATGCTTACTCGGTTCCATTGTGCTATCTGCTCTGGCTTTGACTACTTGGACTTTAGTGTGATTTTGCATTCTGGATTTCTGTGCTTCGTCCATATTCATGTTCCTTGCACGTCACAGTAAAGAACGCAGAGCCTCTACCTCGCATAGACGACCTATTGGATAGGGTGCAGGGATGTAAGTACTATAGCAAGATAAACTTAAAATCCGGCTACCATCAGATTGCAATAAGACTGAGGATCAGCACAAGACTGCTTTTCAGACCAGATACGGTCTGTGTAAGTTTGTAGTGATGCCCTTTGGCCTTTGCGATGCGCCGGGTACATTCCAGCACGCCATGAATAGGATCCTCCATGACCACTTAGATAAGTTTGTCGTAGTCTACCTTGACGATATTCTTATCTTTAGTAAGTCTGTTGAAGAACATGCACAACACGTTGAGACTGTACTTTCACTCTTACGGCAGCACAAGTATAAGGTCAACCTTGAGAAATGTGAGTTCGGACGCACTAAGATCTTATACTTGGGTCATGAAGTATTTGCGGATGGTATTAGGCCGGAAGATGCGAAGGTGGCTAGTATCAGGGACTGGCCACGACCTCAGACTGTTACTGAGGTCAAATCTTTCTTAGAAATGTGCGGCTACTATAGGAACTTTGTAAAGAACTATTCTACAGTCGCTTCTCTTTTGACTGATCTAACTCGACTTGACATGCCGTGGGACTGGAGTGATGAGTGCGAGGCTGCTTTCAAACAATTGAAGCATGTACTCATGAATCATGAGGTTCTCATGGTGCCCGATCCTCAGAAGCCTTTCATCGTAACCACTGACGCAAGCCAATATGGCATTGGCGCAGTACTGGCTCAGCAGGATCGGAAGAAGTTGAGGCCGATTGAGTACATGAGCAAGAAAATGCCATCAAAGAAACTGGCAAAGTCGACCTATGAGAGGGAACTCTATGCTCTCTACAAAGCACTTGTTCACTGGAGGCACTTCCTATTGGGAAGATTCTTCTATTTGAGAACTGACCATCAGACCCTCAAATGGATCAAGACTCAACCGGCTCATGAAGTGGGGAGGGTATCTGACCCACTTCACCTTGAGTAGAAGCAGCTAATACTTCCACCGGCCTTATGTGTTTCTCGAGCAAGAAGCCTGGGAAGAAGGTGCCCCCATCTTAGGAGGTATCTTCTGCGTGACCTTTGCATTCTTGCACTTATACTGGGTGTGTCCGTATTCACCACAGTTAATGCAAGCGCCACGCACTCGGCGGTCCCGCCACACTTCTTGATCAAGACCTGCCTTGACCCAATCAGCAACTTTGGTCTGAATGGAGGCGGCCTGCCCTTGACTCTTTTGATGGCCTTTCCCTCAGCCACCGACCTTAGTCTTTACAACTGCGGTGAGGGTGCTACCCTTAGCGATTTCCTCGCCGTCGTACTCTGAATAGTCCAACAGGTCTGTGAGCTCTTCGATCTCAGTTTGAGTCCCATCGGACTCAACCATCATCAATTTGCTCCCCTTCTTCTTCCATTCCTGTGGACTCTTCTTCTTCCTTGTGTCGACTTGAGTAGGTTGAGCACTTCCTAGAGTAGCCTCTAAGTCTAAGGCTTTTCTAGATAATGTCTCAAACGAGTGATACTCGAGGCGAGCCTCACTGGCTATTAAGTTCCTGAGATTCTCTGGGAGACATCTCACAAACATGGTCAATAAGACCTGGTCATCGTAGTGTATGCCGAGAACTACGATAAGGCTCTCTACGGTAGTTGTTAGCTCTCTAACTGACTTGAACTTTCGTTGGTCTAGTCTATGCATCGCATCAGTGGCAATTTGTGTCTGTTGTGGATTGTGCCAGCGATCTTCTATCATTTCCAAGAACCGTTCTAACGTAAGGGTCTTAGCCCAGTCTGCCATTCGTCCGTACCCGGCCTTTGCTACTAATCCATCTAGCCATTTGGCTGCCTTACCCTCAAGGTAAGATGCAGCAGTAATCACCTCCTCCTCCTGCAAAGTCCTCTTTGCCTTTACCCACATTGGAACCGTTCTCAACCATGTGTTGAGTTCCTTATCCTTCTTCTCTCCGGAGAAGGCAAGGGGCGGTTTCATAGGGGTCTTTGGGTACCATTGACCTTGCTGCTGTCCCTGTTGAGGAACAGGTTGTTGCGGTGATGGTGTAGCAACCACCGCTGACCCAGAAGAAGAAGAAGCAACGTTTTGTGCGGCTGTTGCAGACGTACCACTTGGCTGTGTGCCAGCTTGTTCCATAAAGGGGTCTGACATCGTCGTTAACGGCAACGGCGACTGTGCTGCTGGCCGGAATCCTGGCCTTTGCAAAAGGTCCAAGATCTGGTCCAAAGAGTTCTGCATGAAATCTAGTCTGCTGTCCACATGCGCATGCAGCGACAACATACTGTTCTTCAATATTTTCATTTGGTCAGACATGGCTGACTCATCCAAACCCTCTAATGCAGCTTTGTCTGCCTCTGACGTATCAAGCCTGGCTATTTTTAATCTCTCTTTCTCTCTCGGTAGCTTGCTTCAGTTCCCTCTCTAACCGCTCGCGGATCCTTTCGACCTGTTGAAGCTCTACGAGCTCCCTGCCGCGTGGGGTCAACGGGCTTAACTGCGAGCCCGCCATTTGACTTGTGGACTGTCCAGCACCTATTGATCCGGAAGTACCCGCGGGCCCTGAGGGCATTCCCAACAGGGTCCCTGACGAGGATGCAGCAGAGGCTGCGCCGTTAGCCATTGCTGCTGCTCTGGCTGTTGCTGCCTGTTCTCTAGCTGCTAGGTTTGCTGCTGCCCTCGCTGTTGCAAGAGCACGGGCTCTACGTTCGGCACGAAGTCGTGCTTCGTCTCCTGATTGTAGGGTCTGGAACACGTGTGGGACCCTAAGTGATCTCGAACGTGTCAATCTCGCATTGTCAACTCTACCCTCATCGGTGTCTGACCCGCTCATCAGTTAGGCAAACACTATCTGCACTTCAACTCCATGCTGGAGTCCTACCACAGCATGTGTCTGACCGACACCTAATTTTCTAAAAATAATTGTGTCCGGCAGGTCCCCTACTTGACCGATCAAGTGGTAGCCTACAACATTCACAAAAGACTGTCTACATTGGACTCACTTCCTCACGGTAAGAAGAGATTGAGAGAGTAGATAAGGTAAGGGAACAACGTACCTGGAGATAGCTGCCCCCAACCACAGATTTCTCACCAATTGAGCAGAGTGTGCATTTGATGAGCGGTCGTAGCCTCGGTACCACTCACAACGCAATGAAGTGACACCTCAGCTTAATGCCACATCAGCATGCTCTCATCAGCAATCATACATTCCGTTGTAACCACGGCATCCAATGTCGTATAGCCTTCCGGCGCACACCTCTCTACCCAGGTCGTGCGCCTAATATGGCCTAACGTCACAAGTAGCAACTGTGAAGAAGCATCGTCAACGCACCAAATTTGTATAACGCCAGCACACCAAGGTAAGTGGCGAATCGAACCAGCTCCGATACCAAAATGCAAGGAACATGAATGTGGACGAAGCACAGAAATCCAAATTTCAAAATCACACTTAAGTCCAAGTAGTCAAAGCAAGAGCAGATAGCACAATGGAACCGAGTAACCATCCATTTGAGAACGATACAGAAGAATCATGAGTCAATGTCCAAGCCCAATCGGGCAACACCAACAGCATAACCCAACGTAGCTCTCTCTCTTGAATGGCGCCAGGCGCCCTACCTACTCTACAGCCTATCACTACAACTACAGCATGGAAGCAACCAGACAACTTGACGACCAGCGAGTGATGATGTCAACACCAATGCCGACCTCCTCTCCACCAAGTACTTCCCACTCTTCACCCTCACTCTCCCTTGTTATCCCACACAGCGCCCTTCACCTCCGAAGAACCACCTTCGCCCACAGGAAGCCCGGCTATGGCCGCCAGCGCCCTGCGCCCAGGCAGCGCTCTACCGCTTAGCGCCAGTGTGCCCTGCTCAGCCTAGCGCAGCGCAGCACACTCGCAAACGCAGCAGCGTGCCGGCCTTGCTCGCAATGGCCAAGATCCCTGCCCACTCGCCCTCCCTGCCTATATGCCAGTGTTGAGTGTGGACGGCCTCCCTTGAGCCTGCGCCTGGGCCCCAGTACCTGTACCCAGGCCGAATGCGGTTGGGGCCCAGGAGATGCAGTTGCGCCTCTTTCATCAAGGCCTGCGGCCAGGTTCTGATAGTGGATCGGTTTCCCATTGGCATTTTCGGCCTCTATATCGAGCATGCATTGTCGGCCTCACGTTTATGTGCCCAAGGCCTAACCAACTATGGGGCCCTGGGATTTCTGCATTTCGAGAGCTCCGATACTCGGTGCACTCCAACCAACTGGCGTGCTGCAACTGTATGGACCCCACTTCGTGAAATGTTTGCACAGAGGGCTCTTGTTGATTTGCTGGCCCGCCTTCACTTAAGGCGGGCACGAGGCTTGCTGGGGCCTTAGCCCAGAACATGTACATCATGGCAAGGCCCCTTCTTGAGGGCTCAATCCTCACAATTAAATCACAAGTTGCAATTTTTTTTCTTTTTCTCGTACTTTCATGGTTAATTAGGTCGTTAAGGAATAATTTTAGGTTTGCGACATTTCTCCATATCGCAAAATTGCTAATTACGAGTAAACCTAATTAGCGCTAATTAGGGTTAGTCCTAACCTAATCTTAACGACCTACCTAACCTATAGGAAGTAAGTGTCGGCCAGGCACCGCGCCAATCAAGGCTGATCGGGCCTGAGCAAGGCCATATTCGAACTGCAACTTCACGGAACTTTCACTTTTTGCAAACTGCATCTTTTTGCATTTGAAAGGTTGAATCTTTCCAGCAAATTGTGTCTCTTCCTGTTACCATTCACCTCTACAAAAATGAGTGACCTCGTGATGATGCTAAATTCTTCCGACGAAATTTCGTGAAAATTTTGAAAGTTACGTCTAAATGTTTAAACTTGCTTAAACTTACTCATTTCTTTTATTGATGCAAATTTAAATATTCTTGATCAATTATTTAACGTTTGTGAAATTCATTATTGCAAATGAAAATATTCGTTAATATTTAATCTTTTGGCGAAATTAAAATTTTAATAATTTTGTGATAACCCGTCCAAACACGGACTGAAACACACAGCTGATTTCTGAGTTTTGCTCATAGACTGAATGCCCTACTGAGTTCCGCGCCTGCTAAGTCTGTGTGTGTGTGTGCTTGCTGGACTACATGTCTGTCTAAGTGTTGGTTGGCTTGCGTGTGTGACCGTGCCTGTCTGAGTGCTGGTTGATATGAGTGTGTGTGTGTGTGGCCCGCGAGGGCACTTGTTCGTTCGTTGGGCCCTCAGGGCCGGTACTTACCTGTGGCCGTGGCTTCGAAGGGTTGCAGCAGGGAAAAAGCACTCAAGTAGCGGGTAGGCCGGTACCGCACCCGGCAGGGGGGTAAATATGCAGGTACCGGAGGCCGAGCAGAAGAAGACAAAAGTGGCATTTTCAGAGGCCGGTAGTGTAGGCTAGGTCTAGCGGATACCAGTCTGAGTCTAGGGCCTGTAGGGGCAATATCAAAGTCGGCAATGATGTTCCCTCCAAAAGGAGGAAGAGGTACCGGTTGCTTGGGAAGGCCAGCGGCCTGGAAGTCACCGCCCAAGAGGCAAAACAGGCCGCTATATCTTCCGGCCGGTGGGAAGATCCGGCCTCTTTTTCGGTGTGCAAGTTTGGAGAAACACTAGTGGAGCGCTGGAGGGAGCAGCGCTGGGTTGGAGCTGCGCTGCTGGGGAGGAAAAAGAAGGACTAGAGGGAGGAAGAAGGAGGAAGGAAGGAGGAAGGGGGAGGAGCGCCAGGGGTACTTACCTGGCTATGGTGGCAGCCTTCTTCATCACCTTGGTGGGCGCTGCTGCAAGGAGTCCCCAGCCGGGGGGAGCTACACCACGAAGCTTCAAGGGAGGGCTGGGCATGGCGGCCTGAGCTGGGGCAGCCATAGCTGCTCTGCGTTGTCCTTTGGACATCGGAGCAAGGCCTCGTAGTCCGCCATAGCCTCGGCCTATGTGTGTGAAGAGTGGGGGAGGCGGCCATGGCTATGGTGGACCTTGAGTGATACCTGCAGTAGAAAAGGGACTCGGACATGATTATGGACCAGTCATTCAACATTGTATTATTATTTCTTGTATGAATAAGAGAAGGGGGGAGATAAGGAGGAGGAGATTGTTGGGCGAAGAAGAAGAGCCTTGTCATTGTCTTTGCTGGTGTACAACTTCTTCTTCTTCTTTCTTACCTCTTCTTCTTCTTCTACTCCTCTCTCTCCTCTCAAGTTCATTCATTTCTTTCTGCAATTGGATGGCATTGTACTTTTCAGTGGATGTGTATCTCGAAATTGGCCAGGGTCATAACAATTCCTATTTTTCGATTAAAATTTTATTTAATTTTCCGAAATTCAAAAATTCGTCGGGTGGGGAGGGAAATTTTTCTCTTGATTAGTGTCAAGGTCAAGGGGGAACGGGACTGTCTGTGCATTGCTTGCCTGCCCTCCCTTCTTCCCACCCCTACCTTCTCTTTCCTCCTCTCGGTCCTACAGACTGCAGTCTCTGGACACGTCAGCAGAGTGACACGTCAGCAGAGTGACACGTCCAGTGCCACGTCAGCCGAGTGCCACATCAGCAGAGTGCCATGTCAGCAGCAACATGCAGCCGAACACTAAATGCGCCGCAGCCAACGATTGGCAGATCGCGAATCCAAGGCAGCCAAGCCCCAACAGGGACCCAAGGCACCACAGAGCCCGCGCAGGCGACGCACAACCATGGCTGCAGCAGCCAGCCACACCGACAACAACATGCCAGGCAGTCCCAAGAGGCCGGTTCCCCCTTCTGTGGCAGTTCAACGGGCAGATGAAGACGCACTCGCGTTTCTCGAGCGAATCCAACAGTATACGGAGACCAATGCCACCGAACTCCGCACATGGGAGAAGGAAAATGCCGCCCGACGGGAAGCCATCTGACTCCAACAAGAAGCGAAACAGGCAGCACGTCAGCAGGCCGCTGCCGACTCTGCAGCAGCCGCACGGCAGCAGCAGCAGCAGCTCGAGGCAAGTTAGACTCAAGCTCGGTACCAGGCTGCCATGAACCTTCTCAACGAAGGAGCCGCATACGACAGAGTACTTTGACAGCAGCATTTCCGAGCATCTGAGGAGCAAGAAGAACCAACCGAGGACAGGAGAAACAGGGAAACCACAACAGTCTTGATTGAGAACCTGTTGTACACGTGCAATTGGCAGCAACGTGAACTGTTGGCTATGCGGCAGGTCCTCATCCGCCATGAAGGCAACTTCAAGGCAATGGATCAGAACATCACTGCTCTGCACGCCGACACCGGCATGCTGCAGGCCGCCGACAGCCAACAGCGGCCATCAACGACCGACTGCAGGACTCCGTCGATCCCGGGATGGCACGCCTGTCCGCAGTCGAGTCAGCGGGCGGTGCAGTTTCAGACAGAGCCCAACTTTGGCCACTCAAGCCAAACAGCTCGACGAGCGGACCAATCACATCATCGCATCCCTTGGCGACATCAGCAAGTTTGCTGGAGCGTCGACATCCAGCAATCTGCTGCAAACGCTCAGTGACCACGTCGACCAACGACCGACCGCTGCCGCCAAGGAATGGAAGATGCCGAACTTCAAGATCGAGAAGTTCGACGATTACCATAAGACTGATCCGCTGCAATGGTGGATGGTCTTCAACGCGGAGGCCGACGTACATCATACTCTGCCCCTACGGCGGATGGACGCACTGTACCTCCAACTTATAGGTGGGGCGCAAGCATTCATGACGCACATGGCCGTCACGCTCGAATGTACCATCGCCACCCTCCACACGAAGATCACGTGGGAGGAGTTTGAAAAGAAGTGGAAGACCCGGTTCATGGTGAACAACGACAAGAGTCACGCCTTGAACAAGATCTTCCACATCTTCCAAGGCCAGCAACCTTCGCGGGAATGGCTGACGGAAAGGCAAAGACTCGTCGCCACCCCGGACCTGAACCTGCCGTTCGACTCCATCCGAGGCGTTTCGCCCGGTCTTGCGACGCCATGACAGCTGCTCTCGGCAGCCCATTCGAGTATAAGAACTTTGACGACATGATCGCCGAAGCAAGAGAACTTATACAAGGTAACCGGCGTGCGGCTAACGAGGTCCACCAACAGCCCAGTTACGTGGAGAAAGGCAAGGGACAACGGACGCCGCAAGTAGCAGCAGTCCAGCAAGGAACAAGTGAGGACCACGCAGCCGCTTCTACATCAAGTGATGGAGATGTGGCGGCAGCGATACCACCACAATGCTCAAGACCCCGAGGGGGAAAACAAAAGGCGAAACCAGCGTCGACGGATGGAGCACGACATGCACCATGGACGAAATTCGGCATTACCGAAGAAATGTTCAAGTTGCAACAGAAATGGTCATGCTGCTTGTGGTGCAACAGCACCAAACACATCACCAGTGCCTGCCTCGACAAACAAGGAAAACGTCAAGCGTTCGGGCTCAGGAAACTGAGCACCGCGGGACGTGCAACGACAACATTTCCCAGTCCGCCGGAGTCGGCTGCTAGCAGCCTCTCTCACATCCGGGGACACCGCGGTGGTCGCAAGTTCTCGTATTGAGTATGAGAACTACGTTGTCGAGAACCAGCCTCTCCACGTGCAAGATTCAAGTGTATGCACGGCAGTTCCACCGTCGGACAACGAACCGGTTGCTTCGCCAGCTTTTCTATTGGAGGACCCGTCAACTTGGACGAGACTTGACGAACTCGACCAGTTGACGGTTGAGGACTTCCAATGGTTGCCTCTTCCCTCCACCGGTTCTTTACCAACTCCGCATTGCAATGCCCTGATGGCACATCTACGCGAATACTTGCACGCTACAATACCACCTCTGTCGACGGACGACGGAGTAGCGGTTGTTGATCTTTGTAACTATCTTGCGAAGATCGACCGCGAGTGCGCAACGCAACGGTACGTCGACAACGACGCGCCGCTCCTCTACATTCGCATTCAGATCGGAAAGGCGACTTGCAGTGCCTTGATCGATTGTGGAGCGACTCGCAACTACATCAGCCAAGACTTCATGGCACACGTCGAGCTTGGCCCGCGCGTTCGAAGAAAAAGTCAGCCTACGCATGTCACGTTGGCCGATGGTCACACGCAAAAGTCAATCGACCGATGCGTTGACTCGGTGCCCGTGTACTTTGCCCCGCTAGCATGCGAGGCTGTGTCTTTCGACATATTGGACACCAAGTTCGATATGATCCTAGGCATGTCGTGGCTGCAAAGCTAAGACCATCCGGTGAACTTCCATCGACGCACCGTTCACGTTCGTGATCGGCGCGGCGAACTAGTCCCGTGTACGGTGCCGCTTCCTCATCCTTCGATTGGTTGTGACGCGGTATCCACGGCGAGCATTCGCCAATCCATCCGGCGGAACGACATCGAGGAGATGGGCATATGTTTTCTTCACTCCCTCCCACCTGGTGATCAGCCCAAGATGGATACGTCGGATCCACACATCATTGAGCTGTTGGACAGCTATGAGGATGTCTTTCAAGTTCCAGCCGGAGTCATACCGGATCGGCCCATATGCCACGGGATCACTCTCGAGGACGACATCGTACCTCCGCGCGGATGTATCTACCACATGAGCGAAGAGGAACTTCAAGTGCTTCGGGCACAACTAGACGACCTCTTGGCCAAGGGCTGGATTCGCCCTAGCTGTTCGCCATACGGTGCTCCAGTTCTCTTCGTCCGGAAGAAGAACAAGGACCTTCGTTTGTGCATCGACTACTCGGATCGACGATCTTCTCGAGCGACTAGGCGGCGCCAAGTACTTCTCAAAGCTTGACCTCAAGTCTGAATATCATCAGATTGAGATCCAGCCAAGAGACCGGTACAAAACCGCGTTCAAGACGCGATATGGGAACTTTGAGTGGATCGTCATGCCTTTCGGTCTCACCAATGCCCCGGCTACTTTTCAAGCGGCCATGACGACAAAATTTCGCGACTTACTGGATCGCACCGCGCTCATTTACCTCGATGACATCTTGGTTTACAGCCGGACGCTGGACGAGCATCTCGAGCACCTTCGCGCCGTTTTGGAGCGGCTTCGTATCGCCAAGTACAAGGCCAACCGCGACAAGTGCGAGTTTGCCCAGCAAGAGCTGGAGTACTTAGGCCATTACGTCACGCCGCAAGGCATTCGTCCGCTCGCGGACAAGGTGCAAGCTATTCAAGATTGGCCGGACCTCAAGTGTACTACCGACGTCCGCTCCTTTCTCGGCTTGGCATCGTACTACATGCGCTTCGTCAAAGGATTCCAACGTATCGCTGCACCATTGTCGCGACTTCAGTCCCCCTTGGTGCCCTTCGAGTTCAGCGACGAGGCCCGACACTCGTTTCACACGCTGAAGACGGCTTTGCTTCAAGCTCCCATCTTAAGCATCTACGACCCGACTTTGCCCACCAAAGTGATTACGGACGCTTCCCGTTATGGCATTGGCGCGGTTTTGGAACAGCATGACTTCACAGACTGGCATGCGGTTGAGTACTTCAGCCAAAAGGTGCCGCCCATCAACACTCTTGATGATGCGAGGAAGAAGGAACTCCTAGCTTTCGTCACTGTACTTAAGCGTTGGCGTCACTTTCTCCCTAAACGTCAGCGATTCACGTAGGCAACGAACAACAATCCGTTGATGGACTACAAGACGCAAGACATGCTGAGCACGATTGGTCGATGGATGTACTTCATTGACCAGTTCGACTTCACCTCCAAGCACATTCCGGGTTCCTCGAACAAGGCAGCGGATACTCTCTCGCGAAGACCTGATCTTTGCGCCTTGGTGCACTCCACATTCGGCCTCGACGAGAACCTGCAACAGCACTTCGTAAACGGCTACAAGTTGGATTTGGGATTCTCCACACTATATGCGGACTTATCATCGGACCAACCGCCGGCAAGCAACTATCGCATTGTCCACGGCTACTTGCTTCTTCATACACGAGGCAAGGACTTGTTCTGTGTTCCCGAAGACCGCATCTTGCGCACTCGCCTCCTTGGCGAATACCATGATTCGCAGCTGGCGGGACACCTTGGCGTCGCACGCACACTAGCACGACTCCGCCAGCGATTTCACTGACCGGACATCATCAGCGACGTCAACTGGTATATTCAGTCATGTGCAGTTTGCCATCGGAACAAAGGGCGCCATCAGCTCCCTTACGCGAACTGAAACCATTGTCGATTCCTCGGACACCGGGTCTCTCCATTGCTATGGATGTGACTGGTCCTTTTCCCCGCGGTCGCCTTGGTCATGATGGCATTCTCACGGTCGTTGACCGTTTGAGCAAGTACGCTCGATTTCTTCCATGCAAGTATCATGCGACGACTCCCGAGCTCGCACAACTTTTGCATACCGGCTGGTTTTGCAGCGACGGCGTTCCATAAGACATCATCAGCGACCGCGACACTCATTTCATGTCGGCCTTCTGGACGACACTCATGGTGGAATCTGGCACCAACATGAAACCGAGTTTCGCACGGCATCCTCAAACAGATGGGCAAACGGAACATGCGCACCATACTGCGCAGATGATGCTCCGCACACTAATCCGCCCGGATCAGAAGGACTGGGTTGACCGCCTTCCCGACATCGAGTTCGCCTACAACACTTCGGTGCACGTGGCGATCGGCGTGACTCCATTCGAGTTGCACAATGGTGGACGGAAAGGACGTATCTTCGCAGACATTTTGCTCCCACGGGCTGCCGATATAGACGCCGCTTGCTCCCCCGCTTCTACAAGGAAGTTCAGGGAACTGCTGGCCAAAGCCCGCGCAAACATGCAAAAGGCTCAGGTCCGTATGCAGCAGCAAGCGAACCAGCGTCACATCCCATGTCCAATTCGCGCTGGCGACCTAGTCTGGGTCGCCTCCGAGGAATTCGCGCTCGAGCAGGACGTATCGCGCAAGCTCCTCCCTAAGTGGTTTGGACCATGGATGGTCACTTCAGCAGTTGGCGCGACCCCGCGGGTCCATCGTTCATCGTTGAGATTCCCCCGCATTTGACGGTCCACCCGATCTTTCATGCTTCAAAGCTGGCGGTTCACACTCCAGCCTCCGCAGGGGACTTCCCGGGCAGAGACGGTCACATGACCCTCCTTCCATGGATGGTCATCAGGAGGTCGACCACGTTCTCACGCATCGCAAGCATGGCAACAAGCCGATGCAGTACAACGTTACATTCAAGCAATGCGATCTGAACGACACACGCTGGATTTCAAGAGCTGATCTGAAGGCGACAACACCCCTCATCTTCGCGCATTACGAGAAACAGCGACTTGCTAAGGAAGCTGCCCAACCTGCCCGCCCTGTACGGACATCGGACAGACAGCTTCGCCCTCGCGGTTAGCTCGGTCTTTCAAGGGGGGGAGTGTGTGGCATACTGAGCCACACGGGCCCCAGTTAGGGCCCGGTTCCTAGTAGGCAAGGTAGGCCTAAGGGGACGACGGATCAAACCAGGCCCAGATAGGCCTAAGGCAGGGCACGTTTAGGCCCAACCGGCCAGAGGCCAATACGGGTCCAGCCAGGACCAACCAGCAGCGGTTTAGAGGCTACCACGTTTTGGCACCAAACCCAGTTTGAATCTGGACCGTCGATTCAGATCAACGGTCCAGGCCGCCAGGTACCAGTAAGCAAGAGGCCGGCCCAACACTACAAAAATGCTGGGTACCAGCCTCAGTCCGGTGAGTTAGAATTAACAAGAGTTAGTCTTCAGGATTAGCGCAGCTTCGCAGCGTTAAGGAGATTAGCGCATCAGCGTTAGCGAGAGAGCCAGGAGACAGCGAGCGCAGCAGCGAGAGGAACAGCGCAGCGGCCCTGCCGCGCCATAGCTACCATAGCTACCAGTCAGGTACCGCGAGGAAGGCTCTGCCTTCTCTCCCTCTGTTCCTCCGCCCGAGCTCTCTCTCTCTCTCTCTCTCTCTCTCTCTCTCTCTCTCTCTCTCTCTCCCCTACCTTCTCAGTCTCAATCTACTTCTGGGTTCCTCCTACGGGACTACTGCAGTATGGGAGATGGTTACGAATTCTGATGGTATCTGAGACAGCGACATTGGGACTACGAGTTGAGAACTATTTGGGGATCTGATTCATCTTCCTTCCGGAGATGTACTTGGCATGTGAGATCGATATCTGGGATATTGTGAGACTTGTCATTCCTGACATTTCGGATTTTCGTCACTTCTGACAGTTCAAGATACTATCTTTGGAAACATTGACTTGGCGTCATCTTCCCTCTCCTCCTCCTTTGTGTCTCCTCTCTCTCTCCCTTCGTCCGTGTATGATCTCAGCCCCTGGCCCTTCGTCTATTCTCGAGGCCAGGGCATTCACACCCTCATGAATGTTTGGGAGTGTTTGATTGCAGTCCGAGTCAGGTCTGAGTCAGTCCAAGGTATCTCACGACTTCCGCTTGCATTTGTATTAACTCTGTATTATCTGGTCGGTTCTGGGAATCTGCGCCATACTTATGACTGTGTTTCACGAGTATGCAACACCAAGCGCCTGGCCGGCTTGAGTTTCCCAGCCTTCAATGTTTCTGGGATATTCCATGGCCTCCCTGGAACCCTGGGCCGCTGACGTTTCCTCGACTGGACTGGACTGGGCTGGACGACTGAACTAGACTGCCGAACCCTGCTTGCGCGCAACTCTACCTGGGACTGGACTGATTACTCGACCCAGGCTGGACTCGCTATGGTACTCCTGCACTCGACTTCAGAGAGGGCTGATGGTGCCAATGTGTAGAGACTGAGCTTCTCTGCACATCCAAATATCCAGTAGGTTAGTAGTCCAATAGAATCCAGTCAGCAGCGGAAGGGCCAAGAAAGTCGGTGAACATTTTGGGTTTGTCAAAGGCTGGCCACAGCCAGAGGGTGCTGGTCCGAAATGCTCCGAGGTTGGGCAACTGAAGCATCGCATACAAAATTTTTTCACTCGTGTTGCCGAACAACACTGCATCTTGTGCAACCAAACATTGAGTGAGGCTGGAGCGAGGCAGTCGAGTAGCAGTAATCAACAGAAACCGGGCGCCATAGTCGTAGTAGAGAGAGAGAAAAGAAGCACAGAGGACATTCAGAGAGGAAGAGAGGCCTCAGGGTCACCAGAGAGAGAAAGTAGGAAAGCAAGTTCATTCTTGGTTGTTGATGCTGGCTGCCATAGCTGCCCAGCTTGTACAGACAAACTCATTGTATAAGCCTTGGCTTTCCGAGCATTTTCTGTTCATTCTTGGTTGTTGATGCTGGCTGCCATCGCTGCCCAGCTTGTACAGACAAACTCATTGTATAAGCCTTGGCTTTCCAATTATTTTCTGAAGTTCTCATTTCTCAGGTTTGGATTTCCACTCTTGTGTGTGATGAAGTGTGCTGTCTATGTATTAATGAGCAGCTGTTTAAACTGTCGGCTCATTGAAGTTGTTTACTCTCCTTGGAAAACCAAAACCAAAAGATAAAAAACAAAAGGAGGCACACCAAAAAGTCCTCAGACAATGATGGAACATTATAAAATACAACCAAAGACGACGTAGGCTTCTCAGCACTCTCCTTGTTCTCAGTCCATTTGTCTGATTCTCAGTCCAGTTGTCTGATTCAGGTTTCACCGGTCTGGACGCATCGTTTCAGCATTTTGTCCAGACCGGTAGTTGTCTGAACCAGGGGTCATGTTTGGCCCAGCACCCGTTTTCAGGCCCAGCGCACTTCTATTTCGTTTGAATCACGTTTTGGGTCCAGCCAACGCTTTGGTCCTACTGAGAGAATACCTCTGGCTCAGCAGAGGGGCCTGGATGTCCGGTAGGGACCCAGGCAGGCCGTTTTGAGGACCAAGATTTGGGCCTGCGTCCTGGACCTTCCATCGACATTTCGATCGGATGGCCCAGGATGCTGCATCCAGTAGGGGCACCACTATATATAGCTGGGGCGCCATCATTTCTGGTATGCAGCATTGGGAGTAGAGTGCTATGCTGCTGGAGCAGCGCTAGATGTTGGAGGATTAGGCTAGAGGTAGTGGAGCAAGTAGATCAGGGGGCAGGTCAGGAGCATGGGGACTTATCTGCCGCCTCACCTGGGCCCATCGCTGCAGCTTCGTCTACAGGGCGCTCCTATCTGCACAGCTCAAGACGGCGTCTTTAAGCTGGTCAGTATCAGAGAGCAGCTGAGAGGAGTCTCCAAGTTATTCTTATCTCCTCCCCTGATTCTTTCCTCCATCTCCATTTCGTCTTATTCTTCTGCCTCTTCTTCTTCTCCTCCCTCTGCTGTTCTTCTTCTGTGAGAGAGAGAGAGAGAGAGAGAGAGAGAGAGAGAGAGAGAGAGAGAGAGAGAGAGAGAGAGAGAGAGAGAGAGA